>BTPG01000007.1:33482392-33749892 GCA_036245525.1 Semisulcospira habei | reverse complement strand
ATTTGACAGCACCGCCTGGGTCCATGGTCTTTGCAAACAATCCTGCATAATAAATACACCCTTGCATCTAATGCAATCAGTCTACTAGAGTAATATACTGAGTAATCGGCCATGTGACCGTGTTATTTTCCAGGCGTTTAACCGATGGCTGGTGGATTCTGAATATGATGACGAAAAAGCCCAGATCGCCAGTATGACGTCAGTCGAGCCTGATGACGACAGTCTGACACGTGACCCAGACCAGCAGTTCTTTTTCGAGTTCGCCTTCCGTCACCGTAACAACGAGCACTTCTACGACCCTGACCTTTACCCCGTGAAGGGCAAAGGTTACAACTTAGTGTCGTCTGCTATGATCAACAATATCAGCAACGCTCTGCCACCTTCGCCAATGCTGACGCAACTGGAAGACCTAGATCCTGTACGTGTTTCTTGTTCTTCTCGTTAAATTTGATCGGCCTTTCTTCCTCCTGGAACAGTGGGATATGTGATACGCCCCCCTTCGGGGGGGGGGGGGGGGGGGCTTCCACATGCATTGCTTCCAGTCACTTACTTAGCGCACCCCCTCTTTCCTATCATTGTTTTTTGTGTGTGCTTGGACCAAAGTAGATCTATGATCATTGGTCTATCATGCACACTTCTCTCCCTTGACAGTGCTTTTTCCTACTCACTTGGTAGTTTCTTTCTTCCTCCGTTGTTTTATTTGACCTTGGAAAATACATACACGGTCTTCTTTTGACGGAGGCGCCCGGAGTTGACATGACACAAATAAAATACGCTGTACTTTAACTCCTTCAGTGCCCAGAAAATAAGAACCCGACCCACCTGCAAGAGGCATAGATCCTCATGGGCACTCGCAACTGCGGGGGCTCGTGAGGATCTATGCCTTTTGCTGAATTCAGTATGTGTCCATGTTCTTTGGGCTTCTGGTTGCTAAACGAGCCAAGTTTTTGGAAACAAAAATGCGTCCAGAGGCAGATCAATCCAGAACAAAAAGGTGACTGCCAAGCGTGTAATATGCAAAGAAGTACCCAACGGAGAAGAAACACGCTTAGAAAAGACGGGTACAACACAATTTATTAATATTTCGGGTAAATACCCTTTGTCAAAATAGACAAACAAACAAACAGAGAGATTAGCCGCTACTTATCTTCATTGGCAGAAGGAATGTGGCAACTGAAGGAGGTCTACTTCTACCTCCTTCAGTTGCCACATTCCTTCTGCCAATGAAGATAAGTAGCGGCTAATCTCTCTGTTTGTTTGTTTGTCTATTTTGACAAAGGGTATTTACCCGAAATATTAATAAATTGTGTTGTACCCGTCTTTTCTAAGCGTGTTTCTTCTCCGTTGGGTACTTCTCTGTCCAGAGGCAGGGAATCACGCGTCCAGAGGCAGGGAATCATGCGTCCAGAGGCAGGGAATCATGCGTCCAGACGCAGGGAATCATGCGTCCAGAGGCAGGGAATTTGTTTATTTAAATCATTAGTTTTGGTATTCTCAAGATCAACGAAGCAATCAGAATATTAGTGAGTGTTTTCACGAGAGAGAGAAAAAATCAGATTTTAGGGTTCGGGGAGTTCCCCGCGTTGCCTAGCAGCGTCGGCGCGTCAGCCGCCATCTTAAGAGGATAGAATAGGCTTCAGATAGTAGCGAAGTAGTGTTTCAACACGTTCTTCTTCATGTTTATTCCTCTTTGGAAACAAACAAAAACAGATTCTGGTTAGCGGTTTCCTAGTGATAAGCACGTCAGGACTTTCCTGGCATTGTCCTGACAGCGATTTCCCTATGAGGGCCTTATCGCGAATCCTCTCAAGAGTGGCCGCCACGACTAGCGTGATGACGTCAGCTTCCCGAGCCCTGCTATGAAACTCGATATATTGTGCAATTATATTGCTATGTGCATTTTCAGTCCATCTTCTGCAACTCGAGTACGGACAACACCCGGTGTACTCACGAGTTCTGCGAGTGTACTCACCGTCTGGTGGCCACCCAGGGCCAGGTTCTGGAGCTGGTTGTCTACAACGCTAATGCTGTCAGCGGTTTTACACACCCACTGCACCTTCACGGACACAGCTTCAGGGTTGTTTCCCTTGACAGGGTACGACAATCCCATTCAGCTTTGGCTCACTATTCATCGATCATGACAGTTCAAGGGTGTTGCCGGAATAGCTTGGCGCCTATAGGCGCTAAGCTATTCCGGCACCACCATTGAACTGACTGTCATGAACTGTCAGGAAGTCTTCAGAAAATACGTTCAGGTAATGTGTCGAGTCAGTTTAGACCTCAATAATGCTGAGCGGTATACCTCGCCCTGTGCCGCCTAGGTTAAACGCACCAGCGGCGCCATTGTTGCACCGTCGTTGCTGAAGTACGAGAGATGATCACACTACAAGTACAATTAACTTGATTCAGGGGCGTGGGGCGTGACGCAAGCCTCCGCCATCTCCAAGTCTACACAACGAGAGATGATCACACTACAAGTACAATGGACTTGATTCAGGGGCGTGGGGCGTGACACGAGCCTCCGCCATCTCCAAGTCTACACAACGAGAGATGATCACACTACAAGTACAATGGACTTGATTCAGGGGCGTGGGGCGTGACACAAGCCTCCGCCATCTCCAAGTCTACACAACGAGAGATGATCACACTACAAGTACACTGGACTTGATTCAGGGGCTTGGGGCGTGACACGAGCCTCCGCCATCTCCATGTCTACACAACGAGAGATGATCACACTACAAGTACAATGGACTTGATTCAGGGGCGTGGGGCGTGACGCAAGCCTCCGCCATCTCCAAGTCTACACAACGAGAGATGATCACACTACAAGTACAATGGACTTGATTCAGGGGTGTGGGGCGTGACACGAGCCTCCGCCATCTCCATGTCTACACTACAAAACTGGCGCGCAGTTCTGGTGCACATGACCGGTCCGAGCGACCGGTCTGCTGCGAAAATAGCAACAATGGCGCCACTGGTGCGTTTAACCTAGGTACAGGGCGAGGTATACCAACTCAGCCTCAATAAATGTAACTTGACAGACGCTACTCTTTTGACCAGTGGCTACACGTTTACTCCTCGCGCTGGGACCATATGGCGTTGAGGCGCGCCCCTGGGTGGTTGATAGGGGGTCCCTCGTGAGAGGGGTGCACCAAATGAAATAAGGTGCCGTGAACCAACATGGTCTAAGGGAAGGTGACCCCGACAGAAAACCCCTGGTCCTCCTAGTAGCTTCCCTACCCTGCAAAAAAGGAAATAGCTACAAAAACGCCGACGAAAAGACTAACAGTAATTCCTTTCCTGGAGGAGGAAGGTTCTTCTACCAGAAGACTTATGACGTCCTGTGGTGAAAGCCGGAAGTCTTCGGAAGCCACAGGACCGAGCCGCCTCTCTCTATCCAGGGACACAACCATGGGCACATGGAACGTCAAGACCATGTACCAGAGCGGCAAGGCCGCCCAGATAGCAGCGGAAATGCAAAAGTACAACCTTTCCCTGCTAGGTATCAGTGAAGCCAGATGGACGCAGTCTGGCCAGAAAAGGCTGTTAAGTGGGGAGATGATTCTGTATTCAGGTCATGAAGAGGAAAATGCCCCCCATACAGAAGGAGTAGCATTCATGCTGTCACCAGTGGCACAGAGAGCACTGATGGGCTGGGAACCTCTTGGGCCAAGAATTATCACAGCAGCCTTTAGAACAAATAAAAAGCTCAAGCTGAACGTCATCCAGTGTTATGCGCCCACTAATGACAGTGACGAGGAAGAGAAACAAGAGTTCTACGACCGACTCCAGAGTGCCGTGGACAAATGTGCGGAGCGAGACATCACCATCGTCATGGGCGATTTTAATGCCAAAATAGGGGAGGACAACACCGGATACAAAGAGGTGATGGGGAGACAGGGACTAGGCTCGGAGGCAAGCCTATTGCAGACAGAGCAGACCAGCTCGACAGATGGGCCGAGTATTTTGAAGAGTTACTGAACAGACCTAGCCCACCCGACCCCCCAGACATCCAGCCGGCAGAGACCGACCTACCCATCAGCTGCGACAGACCCAGCCGGGAAGAGATCAGAAGAGCAGTGGCATTTTTGAAGAACGGCAAAGCAGCAGGTCCAGATGGCATCCCAGCGGAGTCTCTGAAAGCAGACCTAGAGATAAGAGTGGAGATGCTGTACCCACTGTTTGGAAAGATCTGGGAAGAGGAGGTGATGCCGGCTGACTGGAAGGAGGGGTACATAATCAAGCTTCCCAAGAAAGGCGACCTCAGCAAGTGTTCCAACTACAGAGGAATCACCTTGCTGTCAGTACCAGGAAAGGTCTTCAACAGGATCATCCTAGAGAGAATGAAGAGCTCTGTTGACCCCCAGCTGAGAGATCAGCAAGCAGGATTCAGGAAGAACCGATCATGTACAGACCAGATCGCCACTCTCCGCATCATCGTGGAACAGTCTCTGGAGTGGAGCTCCCCGCTGTACGTCAACTTTGTGGATTACGAGAAAGCATTTGACAGCGTGGACCGAGAGACACTGTAGAAACTCCTACGATACTACGGTGTACCCACAAAGCTCGTCCGCCTGATCAAGAGCAACTACGATGGCATGACATGTCGCGTGATCCACGAAGGGCAGTTCACCAGGGAGCTCCAGGTCAGAACCGGTGTCAGGCAGGGGTGTCTGCTGTCTCCGTTCCTCTTCCTACTGGCCATAGACTGGGTCATGAAGATGGCCACAGAGCACAGACGAAGTGGAATACAGTGGACACTGTGGACACAGCTTGACGACCTCGATTTTGCAGACGACTTGGCATTACTGTCCCACACTCATCAACAAATGCAGGACAAGACCACGAGGCTTGCTGACATCTCGTCCCAAGTGGGCCTCACCATTCACAAACAGAAAACAAAGACAATGAGGCTGAACGCAACCAGGGAAGAACCAATCTTGCTTGCTGGCACCCCGTTGGAGGAGGTGGAGTCCTTCACGTATCTCGGGAGCATCATAGACAAAAAGGCGGCACTGATGAAAATGTCAGAGCACGAATCGGTAAAGCCAGAGCAGCCTTTCACCAGTTGAAAAAGGTGTGGAGTTCCAGAGAGCTGTCACAGCACACCAAAGTCCGGATTTTCAACTCCAACGTGAAAGCAGTTCTCCTATATGGAGCAGAGACTTGGAGATTGACAAAAACCACAGTCAACAGAGTACAGACCTTCATAAATAGTTGCCTTAGAAAAATTTTGAAAATCCACTGGCCAGAGAAGATCAGCAACGTCAGACTCTGGGAGAGAACAGAGCAGATAACAGCAGAGAATGAAACTGGGCGAAGAAGCTGGGGATGGATTGGTCACAGTATGAGAAAGCCAGCTTCCAGTATCACTAGGCAGGCATTGTCATGGAACCCCCAGGGAAAGAGGAAAAGAGGTAGGCCGAGAAACTCCTGGCGTCGAGACCTCCAAGCAGACATCAAGAGACTGGGAACCACCTGGAGTAGTATCGAAGGAGAAGCACAGGACAGGAGTTGCTGGAGGTCTCTCGTCGACGGCCTGTACCCGGGTAGTAAGTAAGTAAGTACACGTTTACTGGTGAATCTTATGCAGGAATCACCTTGACAAAAAGCTGTACCCACAGCCAAAGGGTTAACTCATTCACGGACAGCCGCATCCGGATGCGCGGCATAAGCCGGGTGTACACATAGAGCTGGCATAAGCCGGGTGTACACATGGAGCTGGCATAAGCCGGGTGTACACATGGAGCTGGCATAAGCCGGGTGTACACATGGAGCTGGCATAAGCCGGGTGTACACACGGAGCTGGCATAAGCCGGGTGTACACATGGAGCTGGCATAAGCCGGGTGTACACATGGAGCTGGCATAAGCCGCGCATCCGGATGCGGCTTCCCGCGAATAAGTTAACCATTATTTGGGTTAGCTAAATCAGTTAGACAGTCTATGGATCAGGTAATGGGTAAATAGATCCATCAATGCGTTGAGCAGTTATAGTCAGTTCATTAATCAATCAGTCTGTCGGTCAACCATCCAACCGGTCAGCCAACCATCCAACCAACCAATTTAGGAATGTGACTAATAAGGAATGCTCAACCAGGGTGAGAGGTACGGACAACGCTTTCGGTGTGAGTTTCACTTGTTCGTTGCCGTATGATTATAATTATTTACCTTTCTTCTGTAACGTTTTATTTCAGTTCGATGCTACAGTGACCCGTGACCTCTTTCTTGACCTTGACCGACCAGGTCGCATTGAACGCCGGTCAAATTACCTTTCTTCTGTAACGTTTTATTTCAGTTCAATGCTACAATGACCCGTGACCTCTTCCTTGACCTTGACCGCCAAGGTCGCATTGAACGCCGGCTGCACAGGGCCCCATATAAGGACACACTTCCCATTCCAGATGGAGGCTATGTCGTCCTCAGGGTCAAGGCCGATAATCCGGGTGAGTACTGCATTCAAAAGAACAACAGAACAGAAAAAGAAAAAAAAAAACCACAAAGGCACTGGCATTGACATGGCCCACTTCGGTGGTTTCCCAATGCGCAAAAGGCCGTCGGGCCGTCGTCAGCCGCCGTTGGCCCGCGCACAGTCGTGCGCGGGCCAACGACGGCCGACGACGGCCCGATGGACTTTGCGCACTGTCAGTTTTTGGCCCGAGAACCCGTGAAGTTGTTCTTCCTTGGGTGGATGAAGTTCATGGGCATTCACAACTGAACGTGCTGCGCGGCTACTCGCCGCGACGTTTGTAATCAGTGATGCACTTTAGGTAATCAGTGTGCATTTGCTTTGATCAGTTACTGTGTGTTTGCAGGAGCCTGGTTCATGCACTGCCACGTGGCCTTCCATGCCGAGATCGGAATGGCCTTGACCCTGCAGGTGACCTCTCCTGAAGGTCACCTGCCTGCTGCACCGCCAGACTTTCCCCGCTGCGGACAATGGCCTCCCACGGTTGACGCCACTAAAGCAAAGTGCGATGATGCCGTCAAAACGCTGAACCAAAACCAGGATGATGACGCAACGTTTTCGGCTACGCCACTAGTGGTGGTCGTGACGTCACTAGTCGGCGTGGTTGCCGTTGCCATGGTGCTGATTCTCTTCGTCCTTCACCTTCAAAGGAAACGTCCCCAGCCGGTGATGTACGCACCAGAAGCTGCTGACACAAGCAATGTTAGGAATGCACCTTACGTCAACGACGAATATTTGAGCACTGTAGAACCGGAACAGAAGCCATTACTATAAATCGAACGCTAGTACACAATGAATAAATAATTCAGTCTTCGCTCAATAAGCCCAGAAATACTACAATATGATAAGGAGCGATCATGAGAGTTCAAGGGTGGTTCTAGAATAGCTTGGCGCCTATAGGCTGGTGCCACCCTTAAACAATCAATGTCGATCAGGGACTTTTAAATTGTAATCAAGTCGTCAAAGAGGAACTTTAAATTTTTGTTTATATTTTTTTAAATTTTTACCATATTGCTCTATGCGTATACCATTATTATACCATTAATATCAGTCACACACAAAGCGGTGTCTTGACACGAAACTGTTTATAATATGTTAATTAAGTAAAATGCGCGAAGTTCAAGCGTTTGAATCCATCTCTCTCTGTCCAGTGTTCTGATGTGTGTGGGTTTCTCAGTGAAAACACGGATGCTGAAGTTGTCAGCTGTTTATTTCCAGGTCGTGTAATCATTTTACATTATCAAATAAACAAGCATATTATTATTCATTTGAAGTTGTGTTGTTATTCAATATTGTCATCGAAAGTCAGTTGTCAAGTTGTCGCTGTTGTTTTAGTCAGTTGTTCAGTGTAGTCAGCTGTTTTCGGCCCGGTTCAGTGGTCACTATAGTATACTTTTTAGGACACCGTACCCGTGTACACTGTCAGAGTGTTGAACTGTACCCGAGGCACATTGTCTTGTGTTAAACTGTACACGGTGAACGCTGTCCGGTGTCAATTTATATCAAGCTCCTTGACCACCTCCATGAGCTTTTACTTCAGTGCTGGGAGGAGGGAACAGTCCCTCAGGACAAGCGGGATGCCAAAATGATTACGCTCTACAAGAACAAAGGAGACCGCAGTGACTGTAACAACTATTGAGGCATCTCCTTGCTGAGCACTGTGGGGAAGGTCTTCGCCCGCGTGGTGCTGAACAGATTTTAAGTGTTGGCCGAACGCGTTTATCCAGAGGCGCAGTGCGGCTTCAGACCTCAGAGATCGATAGTCGACATGATCTTCTCATTGAGACAGCTGCAGGAGAAGTGCCGGGAGCTAACTTTACATCGCCTTCATTGACCTGACCAAGGCCTTCGACTTGGTCAGCAGAAGAGGTCTCTTCACCCTATTACACAGGATCGGATGTCCCCCCAAGCTTCTGAAGGTGGTCACATTCTTTCATGACGAAATGAAAGGTACCGTACATTATGATGGCTCATCCTCAGAACCCTTCTCGATCCGAAGCAGCGTGATGCAAGGCTGCGTACTCGCCCCTACACTCTTCGGCACCTTCTTCTCCCTGCTGATGCGCTATGCTTTCATTCAGTCAGAAGATGGCGTCTTCATTCACACTAGGACCTTTTACGTCTGCGCGCAAAGACCAAGGTGTGCAGGGGTCTGATCAGAGAGATGCTGTTTGCTGATGATGCTGCCCTGACTGCCCACACTGAGGAAGCACTACAGCGTCTCGTCAGCAGCTTCGCTCGCGCCACCGATGAGTTTGGGCTGACCATCAGCCTGACGAAGACAAACATCATGGGCCAGGATGTCAGCAGCACCCCTTGCATCTCTATAGGCGATCACACCCTCGAGGTAGTGGAGAACTTTACATACCTTGGCTCAAATATCTCCAATAACCTCTCTCTGAACAACGAACTGGACTCCAGAATCGGCAAGGCATCAACAGCGATGGCTCGCCTGACCAACAGAGTGTGGAACAACAGCTTGCTTACCATCAACACTAAGATGAAAGTGTACCAGACCTGTGTGCTCAGCATTCTTCTCTGCACTGTGAACAGCGAGACGTGGAGTTTGTACACCCGTCAAAAGCGCAGACTTAACTCTTTCCATCTGCGCAGCCTGGGGAGAATCTTGGGCATCACTTGGAAGGACCGTGTTCCAAACACTGAAGTGCTGGCCCAGGTCAACATTCCTGGCATGTACGCACTCCTTTCACAAAGACGCCTACGCTGGCTCGGTCATGTCTGCCGTATGCAGGATGGTCGGATTCCTAAGGACATCTTGTATGGTGAGCTCGCCTCCGGCACCAGACCAACAGGCAGACCAGCGCTTAGATACAAAGATGTCTGCAAGCGTGATCTGAAAGCTGGAAGCCTGAATCCCGCAGACTTAGAAGCCGCCACCGCAGATCGTGCCAGCTGGCGGCTTGCAGTGAAGACCAGCATAATGCTGAGCGAGGGAAAGAGAGAAAGCCAGTGGGAGGAGAAGAGGCAGCGCAGACGAAAGAAAGAAGAGCCAGTGCCCACAGCAACAGTCACAGGCTTCACCTGTAGCAAATGCAACAGACACAACGAGCTCAGCAGGCACAGCGAACGGACCTCCACGCTGACCTCCCCCCAGCCTACAGCTAACAAAGACAAGACAAGGCACAGTCGACAGCACAAGTGGACGGTTCACCGCACAGCTCAACACGCCATGTCCTCACGGAAGCAGAACGCCGCCCTATTAAGGGCGAACAGACGCAGGTCTAACCTGCGGCGAGATTTGACTAGCTTGATATCAAATTGACGCGCACCGGACAGCGTACACAACCAATTGCCCTCCTCCTAGCGGAGAGAGGGTCCCGGGGGCCGGGGGCCGGCGGCGGGCACCTGAGCTCCTCGGTGGGACGCGCCCGGGGGCTGGCGGCCGGCTCCGGGGTCCACCTTTTCCGTATTTGGCCGTAGAGGAGGACACTCCTGGAAGGACCACTCTGCGGGATAGGGAGGTTAGACAACCTAGGGATGATGATGATGAACTTGAACAGGGACAGGGACTTCCAACTTCCGTTGATTTCGTCCGGTGGGGGGTGGGCCAGGGGAGTTGGGGGGGGGGGGGGGAGGGCGGGCTGTCTCGCTGTCTGTCTGCCGCTCCGTCGCGCAGCCGGCTGATGGTAGTGCCGGGGCCGGGTGGTTGGTGGTGGAGGAGGCGGGTGGTGTGGCCGGGGGTCCGTTGCTTAGTGCCAGGCTGGGGGGTGTTGGTACGCCAACCACTCTAGCAGTTGTTGAATGAGTGGTGGCGGGGGTGGTGGCGGCCGGAAGAACCGTTGCTGGCTGAGGGGTGGCCTGGGGAGTTGGGGTGGTAGTGGTGGTGGCCAGTGAAGCCTCGGCCTGGGGGTCGGGCGCTGGAACGGGCGTGGTGGGTGGCGGTGCTGAGGTGGCAGCCGGAGGTGAGGTGGCGGCGTGGGGAGTAGTGGCTGGCGTTTCGTGTCACGGAAGCGCTTTGGTGGTCTCTGGCGCTTCCGTGGGCCGGTGGTTGGCTCGTTGATTGGTGGTGGTTGTGCGGTGGTGTTGGCCTCTTGCTGTGTTGGGTCTGGTGCTGTTCCCTTGTTTTCGCAGGCTGGGGTCTGAGGTGGTGGAGCGTCCGTTCCGCAGCCTCTGTGTTCCGTGGTGACTGGGGCGGTACGTGTTTCTTTCGTGGCTGTGCTGGGGGCGGCAGTTGCCGTCTGGCTTTCCCCGTTGGTTGTTTGTCTTGTCGCTTGGGCGGCTGTGTCTTTAGTCGCGGGGGCTTGGAGGTCTCTAATCGCTCCAGAGTGGACTAGCCACCTGGCGGTGACTAGAGATCGTTGATAGCAGTCACCCTTGGTGGACAGTAGGGCTGGTGTGGCGTCTTGTAGCAGTAGAACTAGGTCGTCGAATGAAATTTCCCGGAGCCGGAAACCCTCCTCCTCAAGCGATGCCGGCCGGTCCCGAGTGAGTAATTCGGGAATGTCGACCGGCGGTGGGGAGGACGGGGCGTCCGGCTCCGAAGACCGCTCCGACCCGTCGTCCTGTTCTTCTTCTCCTTCGATGTCGATAATTTCTTCTTCTTCGTCCACCGGTGGCGGTGGAGGTTGCGCGGTGGTTGAATGGTTCGTTGATGGGCCGGTGTACCATCCGCTCTTTATTATGAATGTCTCCATCTCAGGGAACATCCCTGGTGGTGGCATTGGCGGTGGATTCCGTCGCATCGCTTCCTCTACGTAGTTTTTCGGTGGCGCCTGGGGAGTTTCAGGCTGTGTCGTTAGGTGGCGTATCGGTGGCGACATGGGTTGGTGTTGCCGTCTTGCTTGGTTTCTGGTGCGAGGCGTAGGCTGTTGTTGTAGTTCAGGGTGCAGGGCCAAATACTCTTCGGCCTTTTGCTGGTTGGTGCGTCGTCTGTTCGCCCTTAAAAGGGCGGCGTTCTGCTTGTTCGAAGGCATGACGTGGTGCGCTGTGCGGTGAACCGTCCACGGCGCGCTGTGACTTGCAGCTTGGCTTGATTGTAGCGTGAGAGGCGCAGTGTCCTCTCTCTCTCCGGCTGCTGTGAGTCGCTGATGATGATGATAACCTAGGGGGGCGAGGTACCCTAGATAGCACTCCGACACCGCGTGACTTCCCGCTCGCCTGCGTACGGTCACCACCCATCAAGATAAATAGAGTACCCAGGGAGGTTTAGCATCCTTCGTCCATGCACTCCCTGGGCAATGGAGGGTACAACACCCCCCCCCCCCTCCAGAGAAATACAGACACTTATAGGGGGGTTAGTAAAAATCATCCCCCCTCAATCAGTAAGGGGAAGTAGGGTGCGGGCCTAAAAACCGGACCTTGGACTGTGACCCCAAAGGAGGAAGAAGGAGCCAGACACCACCAACGAACAAAGAAGGGAACAACAGCTCTCCCCCCCCCCCCCCCCCCCCCCCCAACGACCCAACCTCCCAACGCGCGAACGGACAAGACGAGTGGTTGAACAAAAGCGATGCGCGGACATCGGCGACAAACAGGCAGAACATAACCCCTCCCCCCCCCTCCCCCAACCCCCGCCCCCCTGGACGAAATCCGCGAGAGCTGGAAGTCCGTGTCCTTTAAAATTAGCACTAGCACTAGCAGCGTACACAGAGCGAGTCCAAAATAGCTCAGGCGGTTAAACGTCGGAGCAGGAGAGCGAAGGGAAATCGCCGGGTCGTGGGTTCGAATCCCGTCCCGGCCCCGGTAGTTGGACTCACAATCCAGGGGGAAAAAACGGATTTGTTCAATAGCATGTCCGTTGAAAGGTCCTGGTAAATCAAAGTGGCACAGTTGGAGTGCGCCTGAGTTGATTAGTGTTCAAGTCGTACTCCATAGGTAATAGATTTCCCTGTCCCCCATGACCCGCCCGTCAGGGCCGTCCATTATCACTTCGGTGCCGTGGACGTTAAACCCCGAACTAATCATCATCAGCGTATACAGAGTCCGAAATAGCTCAGGCGGTTAAACGTCGGAGCAGGAGAGCGAAGGGAATCGCCGGGTCGTGAGTTCGAATCCCGTCCCGGCCCCGGTAGCTGGACTCGCAATCCAGGGGGAAAAGACGGATTTGTTCAATAGCATGTCCGTTGAAAGGTCCTGGTAAATCAAAGTGGCACAGTTGGAGCACGGTGCGCTTGAGTTGATCAGTGTTCAGGTCGTACTCCATACGCAATAGATTTCCCTGTCCCCCATGACCCGCCCGTCAGGGCCGTCCATGATCACCTCGGTGCCGTGGACGTTAAACCCGGAACTAATCAAATCAATCAGCGTACACCCCGTCCCGCCCCGGTAGCTGGACTCGCAATCCAGGGGGGAAAGACGGGCTTGTTAAATAGCATGTCCGTTGAAAGGTCCTGGGAAATCAAAGTGGCACAGTTCAAGTGCGCCTGAGTTGATCAGTGTTCAGGTCGTACTCCATAGGTAATAGATTTCCCTGTCCCCCATAACCCGCCCGTTAGGGCCGTCCATCATCACTTCGGTGCCGTGGACGTTAAACTCGAACTAACCAACCAGCGTACACCGTGTACAGCGGTTTAACACAAGACAGTGTGCCTCGGGTACAGTTTAACACTCGGACAGTGTACACGGGTACAGTTTAACACTCGGACAGTGTACACGGGTACAGTTTAACACTCGGACAGTGTACACGGGTACAGTTTAACACTCGGACAGTGTACACGGGTACACGGGTACAGTTTAACACTCTGACAGTGTACACGGGTACAGTTTAACACTCGGACAGTGTACACGGGTACAGTTTAACACTCGGACAGTGTACACGGGTACAGTTTAACACTCGGACAGTGTACACGGGTACAGTTTAACACTCGGACAGTGTACACGGGTACATTTTAACACTCGGACAGTGTACACGGGTACGATGTCGTAAAAAGTCTACTATAGTGACACACCCACCTGCAAGCCGGGCTTGACATGCGCCATGGCCGGCGCGCGCCCGTACGCCGCACTGACACTACGCGCACACACACACACACACACACACACACACACACACACACACACACACACACACACACACAGACTCTGTGACACCTGACACTGCAGATGCGTAGCGTGACTGGGTGTAGTAGTTGTTGGTACCGTTACTCGTCATCACTGGCACTTCCGACGGAAGCGTGCAGAGAAATTGCAATGCTGGGAACCGGTCTCAGGGGAGGCCGCCAGAGCGGCCCTGGCCTCCCCAGTGGCAAAAAAGTAGGCCGGGGGGAGAGGGGGGGGGGGAAGTCACAGTATCCCCCCCCCCCAAAAAAAAAAAAAAAAAAATTCTTTCGATCTAAAACAAAATGGGGCGAGGGAGAAATATTGTGTTTAGAAACAAATTATTAAAATTATATACTAATTTTATTTGAAGAAGAAAATCTGATAAGTTTTTTTAAAATTATTATTGTTATGTTTGATTTTCCGACAAGGATGGACTGTCATCGCTCGGCCGCTTGCGGCCTCTCTCCCCCCAAAACTCAGTTGCTCAGTCATTTTCGGACTGAGGGAAATGAGCCGCGCGGCCCAACTAAGCGGCATTCTGAAACTTTCGCCCCCCACACGGCACACACATGCACGTACAGCCCACCTTGACTACATCACTTAGTACAGGCGGATTGGGAGATGGACTGACTCGATCCGCAACCGTCTTCAAGGGTGGTGGCCAGATTGGCGCCAAGCTATTCCGGCACTACCTTTGAACTATCATGGTCAAATTTATTTCAAACAATGGGTTATCAGGATGGAAAAGGGTTACGTGGCCAGTCAGTTCAGCCGGTGAAGGGCGACGGGGCGCCGGAGGCCTTATTCAGTGTGGCCGCGTCACTGAGAGTGCGAAATAGCTCAGGCGGTTCAAAGCGTCGGAGCGACTGAAAGAGAGCCGGCGAAGAGAATCGTCGGGTCGTGGATTCGACGGAGTCCCCGTCCCGGCACGGTAGCTGGACTCGCAATCCTGGGAAAACAGCTCGGCCGGACGGGCTTGTTCCGCGGCAATAGCCGATGTCAGTTCCGGCAATGCCGGAAACTGAGGTCCTAGTCGTAAATCAAACTCAGTGGCAAAGTTGCACTGAGTGCGCCTGAATTGATCTGTGTTCAGGTCGTACTCCATGGGCAATAGATTTCCCTGTCCCACCAAAAAGACCGTCCCACGGGGCCGTCCATTATCACTTCGGTGCCGTACTGTGCCAACCATGACCAACCACGCATGGCATAACGATAAAACGCTTTTGCGGCTCCACCGAGCCATCAAGAATACATTTTTTTCAAGTGGACAGACAACTCAGTGTACTGAGACCTTTGAACTTCCGGTTTTTCAGAAACAGATGATTGCGCTACCTTTTGTTAGGTCCACGGAGCCTTTTCGTAACAGATACGTGATACTGATTTCACACTGATTTCAAAAAGACAAGTACGCGTAAGTAATTGTTTTGATGTTGGGCCACAAACTGGCATGTTTATTGTGTCAAATTTGAGCCGCAGGGACCCTAATCACAGTACTAAGGCTCGCATAGGGCGTGATGGTGTTTGTTGTTACTGTTGAAAGTTGCTTTGCCCAGGAGCTGATTGTGTTTCCGTGTTGATGTGTGTGCTTCCGTGTAGATTTTTTAACGCTAAACTTCTAGTTTTCAGCGTAGGTCAAGTTTTTAAAACTCTTGGAATGAAACGATTTACTGGAATTGTTGCACTTATCTAGTCCAGTAAGCCTTCTCAAATATTGTGTATCATGTATGAGAACTTGTACTGTATATATTTAAAAAAATTGTCAGTTGTCACATGGTAGAACTTTGTAATCGAAGTCACATGACAAGTACATACAGTTCAGCAAAGATACTAATGATAGTCCTGACCTAGAGTTATTTATCATGAAATTGTGACTAATCAGTACATAAATGCCATGGGCCAGATGTTTGAGTGAGCTTAGTCCTGTGCCAGCCACTAAGCGAGGTGCTCCGCATCTTGCTTAGTGGCTGGCGCAGAACTAAGCTCACTCATGCAGCTATGCCCCAGTGCTGTAGTATGCATGGTCAGTGATAGTGGCAATGTGCAATATAATATACACAACTACATGTGTTTGTGGTGATCTGTGAATTTGACCTTAAATCCAAGAACCATCAGGTCCTGTCACAAACCAGCACACAAACTGAAGATGATCCACAGTTATAAGGCAAAAGCCAGTACATGTGTGTCCACTTTTGAGAAAAGCAAGATTTTCATGGTTATACAGTGAAAATCTTCCTTGATTTTCTGAAGAATGGACAGACACGATATAAGAATAAGAGTACTTTATTATCTCGAAAAGAGAAATTCGTTTTGAAAAGAGAATTGAGAGTATTGGCCTTTCCCATGTAATGGCGGAGATGCAGCTGACAGTTTCACAGATCAAATTACAGAAAGGAGCAATAATACATGTAATGTGCTGTTGTTGAAATGTCAAAGATCAAGTGTAGTGGTTGGCAACGGGCAAGGATGTGACAGTGATGACGTTGTCACTGCATGCATCCTATGATAATAGGAGAATTACTGGTTCTGCTCTAGCTCTCACCAGTCACCTGACACGAGAAAATGTAGTGCAGCGGGCTGTTGGCAAAGGTATTGTGTCACTTCATGTGTAAGTGATCTGCAATGTGACTGTGAGCAGCAAAATTTTAAAAACTTTTTCTGTAAAATCGCCCAATATCAGCAGTGCTTTCATGCATGAGATGCACGTTTTGTTAGTACAACAAAGACATTTTCCTGGCTATTGGAACGACATGGTAGGCCATTTTCCACTCAAAGCCACTCTATCTGGCTTCATGGACATTGTAATTTTGATGCATGTTAAGAAATTGTTGTTCTGAACTTTATTTAATTTTTTTTATTTAAATGATTACATTTTAACAGCTGTATGACCACTGCACAATCTTGCACATAGTTCACAGCAAAGCTGTAGTGGCATGCACAGCTGCTAGCCAAGATGCCAACATTATGTGGCTGACCAAGTCAACTTGGCCATTATTCTCGGCACAAAGTCACAAACACTTGCGCACTTTTTCGTGCTACATGTATTTGTGAAGTGGCAACTTCTGCCGTGTTTCGATGGGTGTTCAGTCTGGAAGTGCTAGGAGAGTAATTGGATGATGATGGCATTGAAGCAAATTTAGTATGTTAATTTGTTATTTTGAACTCATTTATTAAACTGTGTGATGAATGCAGCTGTCACTGACGGCAGCATGCTGATACATTTATCGGATATTTTACTTTACACATTCTATCTCAGGACGAAATCCCCAAATTTTGAAGTTAGCCTCTGTTACTGTTAGCACACATGTATTACAAATACAACTCTAGAGACAGATCTCTATCGAACATGATCGTGCCAAGCTATTCTGGCACCTCCCTTGAACTATCATGCTCGATCATGTCTTGCTGTGGTGTGTCAGGGCTGAATGAGTTAACACTTTAGCTTTGTATCTGTGAACAGCGTCAAACACTGAGTTGTCTCCATGTTCTACAGACATTCAAACTGTGACTCGGTCTCTGCTAGAGTATTATTTGTGGCATGACATGGGAAACCCAGTGTGTAAAAGGCCATCGGGCTGACATCATTCTTATGGCCTTTTGCAAAAGGCCATTAGAATGATGACAGCCTGATGGCCTTTTGCTTACTGGGGAAGTGTTCCACTGTGAAGGTGTCATGTGTGCTGTGCCAGTGTGTAGCTGTAACTTTATAAACACAAATAAAAAACTAACGTATTTAAACGAAAAGCAGTATTTCCCCAATTATGGAGGTGTCACATACTGCCTATGTGCCAAATGCACTAGATGGATCAACCATGATGATGTAAGGGTAGTGTCAGATTAGTTTGGTTGAACCGTCAGGTGCCAAACTAATCTGGCACTACCCTCGAATTATCATGGTCGAGTTTTCTCCTGCCGTAGTGCATCAGGATTAATGGGCTAAATTATTACATGTTTGTATCAGCATCTGTTGGTTTCAGGTTTACATACAGTTTCATGACTGAGTGTGGTGACTTGTGAATGACTGTGTGCACGGCATGCCTCTTCACTGCAGTGAGGTGATGATAACCAAACACGTCATCAGTCAACTTGGTGGATAAGCCTGACCTTGATCCGTAAACTGTAGGGCCATGATGTAACTGTGTATTCACAACCTGTTGAATACGTGCAATGGGTATGCATACATAAATCGGACATCAGGTTACTGCACACCAGCTTGCGCAGAATGTGACTTGTTACTTATTTCATAGCTTAACCAAAGCTGACAAGAAACCATCGGAGTTGTTTTGGGCACAGCTGGCCTGAAATTGACTTTGCTATAATTGAGTAAAGCTGATTGTGGACTGACTCTGTGTCCACCTATTTATGAGAGTGTGCACCTGGGCAGAAACCTGTGTGTCCCTCTGATTCAGTTTCAACTTCTGGCTGTTACAGCGTGTGATTATATTAGTCCTGACACTTCTTTCTTTGAATTGGTCCTTCATTCCTCTAAGGACTCTTTAGCGACAAACTTCCACATAAAGAATTACCACCACAGAAAACACCCGTGAGTGTGAACACCATACAAACTCGTAAACAATGTCGAAAGGCGTGGGATTCAGACCCAAACTTCTGCCACCTCGAGGGCGGGGTTTGCAGCGCAGTAGGCGACCTTTCATCACATGTGTGACGGTGTCAGGAGCCATCGCAGTGCTGATGTTTGTGGTGTTTGGGCTGACTGCCTTCAACATCTACCACAATCGCTTTGGCCGTACGAAGCATGACTATCATGTGGGGGACATGGTGTCCATGCAGCAGGCTAGCGAGGACCTCTCCTCTGTCTTCTGTCGCGGGTATCAAGTTGAAACGTTTAACAAGTAAGTTGTGTTTTAATGTGCTTGCCTTTTAAAAGAAAAAAAGTTCTTGACTTGCCTATGACTAATTTTGTAAAAGTAAGTGAGAAATAAACACACATAAATAACCCAAAAAACTGCCATGGGTGTTTATTCACTCGCAATGTCTGGTGAAGATAATTTTACTGGAAGAAAGTGCTGTATGGCGATAGACCAACCCATTCTTGGCGTGAAATGTCAATCAGATTCGCCTCTCAACCAATCAAAAAGCTGTAGACCATGTGCTTATGACTGCCAAGCGGAAGGTACGGCATAACAATGGATGTTATACACAAACCAAGGGGAATCACTCAGCACTGGACAGACAAACAGTTAGATCTCCTGCCCCGCCTATCAGGCACCCAATTGCCAGCCCACATCTACTGTGGGAAATTAGGGTATTTACCCGACCACATATAGTAGTGCACGTTCATGTATGTATGTTTCTCCTGCCTACTTCCTAAGTTCCGGAGAAAGACGTGGGTTATAAGTGAGACCTGATGCACCCTTTTTGAGGATGCAGATGATCATCTTGTTCTATACCTGCATATTTCTCTGTAAGCTGGCGATTGGGTGCCTGATAGGGGGGGCAGGGGATCTAACTGTTTGTCTGTCCAGCACTGAGTGATTCCCCTTGGTTTGTGTACAATTCTGCCAGCGCTAGCCTCTACCTATCTGGTTTGTGAGTAATGGATGTTATGCTTGCAGAGCATGGAAGAGCATCTATGTTTCCATTATTTTAGCCAAATGTTGGCGGGATTGGAGATGCCTGGAAAGCACTGTTGTTATGGGGAGTGTAAATCAGATTCCTGATACCCCAATCCATATTTAGGTGTAGAATTTTCCATTCCCAAAGCCTTTATCACGACTGGCAGACATAAAAGATTGGATAAAAGCTTGCAGTCAGCCACATGGTCACCTGAACCCTGAAAGAATCACAAGACATCGCTATGTATGCTCGAAAGTCAAATTTCTACTTTTTTGTGATACGCCATAGTAATAGTGAATTAGTAATCACAGACTTATTCGATCGCTTGTACTTACATTTGGTCTGCTAACTTGGATCGTAGATCTGTCAGATGTGTGTGAAGCTTTCGTGCATGTAAGATCACCCGGTAGGCCGTGAGTGAGTGACAGATGCCTCAGACTAGCACTAGCATAAGTTCTCGGGGTAGGGGGGGGGGGGGTGGGGGGGAAGGAGACGTTGGTAGACAGACTTCAGAAAAGTGTACTGATGATTGTCTGCACGATAATTGTTTTTTTAGAAACGGATACTACCTTCGGAAAAATTGCATAAATTTTCAAAGCTCTACTTTTTATAGTTTATGAAAAATCACAACTTGATTTGGTGAAAATAAGACGATTTGCGCATACATTCATAAAATACTAACTACATAATCTCTTGACTGACAATATCCCCTCTTGCTGTACTGATTAAGCGCAATACCTAGTCTGTACTGATTAAGCGCAATACCTAGTCTGTACTGATTAAGCGCAATACCTAGTGTGTACTGATTAAGCGCAATACCTAGTCTGTACTGATTATTTGACAGCTACAATAATGGTATAATGATGTCCCATCCTAAAAATGGTTTTAAAAAATCAAGGTCGAAAAGCATGCTTTGCTAGCAGTCGACACTTACGCTGTTTTCCATGTAACACGCACAGCATGCTTGCTGGACCCCCCCCCCCCCCTCCCCCCCTCCCCCCCCACCCTGACTAAATGGGTGGAGCCAAATAAAAAGTGGGTCGGTCTATTTAGTACATGTCAAACACAGTCATTTAAATCAAACAGTGATGGCATTTTAACCCTTTAGCCCCAGAGCCCTGCAGCAGGAGATGGCTTGGCCATGATAATTCAAGGGTAGTGCCAGATTAGCTTGGCGCCTTCAGGCGCCAAGCTAATCTGACACTGCCCTTGAAATATTATGTTCAAGCTATCTCCTGCAACTGGTACATAGTCGTTAGGCAACACCTCCAAAATTTTAGAAATGGGACCTTGTGGCTGAAAGGGTTAAATAATCTCTTGATTTGGTTACTTTTACTTTATTTCCACTTGTCCAGGAGTTTGCAGCAAGGGGGTGGGGATGGGTGCGGTGCATCAGTTCAGTGTTTCACACTTGTTATGTTCTTTGTGATTTCACTGATGGTTACAGTGCATATTGTGTATTTTGTTCTAGAAACTACTATTTTCTGTTTCATTTTCTATTTTTGATAGGATGAAAAAGGTATTTTGTATGTTTTTCTTGAAATAAAACAACAGTTTTTGGCTCATGTGTGATAGCAAAAGTGAGTCTGTGTACGCGGCCAGTGGTTGTCCGTGGTAAACTTTTAAGTTTAAAGTTGGCATTTTCGCAGAGACTCATCAAGTTGCAGGTTTCAAATGTTGCTCAATGATAGTTGGTGGCAAGACCTATATATATAGTGGCCTCTCTGAAAGGTCAAGGTCACGGAAATAGCCCTGTTTTGACACAGATTGATTCAACTTCAGACCCTAACCTCATCTTTGCATGCATACTAATTTGGATGACTTCTCAGAAAGGTCATGGGTCACAGAGATCAACATGCCCATTTTTTGTATAATTGTAGTTTTCTTCAGCATTTTAGCAAACTGTCAATGAAATTTGGCACAAAGGTAGCTCATGATAAGACCTTTCTATACATACTAATTTAGGTGACCCCTCGGTAAGGTCAAGGGTCATGGAAGGTTGACAAATGTGTGATGGATTTTGCTGGTACGAAAGCCCGAGTCTAAGACACTTGCACATTTCATTGACATATATATATATATATATATATATATATATATATATATATATATATATATATATATATATATATATATATATATATATATATATAGGAAATGTAAACGCCACAAAGGTTGGATTAGCCCGTTACATCCTGTGGCTGATTTTGTGTGTGAGTGAGTTGTCCTATAAGGCTACCTTTCAGTACCGATGATAGACTGACCATGATAGTTCAAGGGTGGAGCCAGACCAGCACCAAGCTGGTCTGGCTCCACCCTTGAACCATCATGGTCAGATTTATCTCATATGAGAGCGTATCCAGATGAAAAGGGATAATCGTGTGGGTCAGTCATGCACATGGGCTGTGTGGGCTTTTTCATTGGCGTCTGAACATATCTGTGTGTCAGGACCTTTTTCTACTTGCTGCCACATCAAGCCCAGATCGACCCAAACTTCCGCCGCAGTTCCCACTTTGACATCAGCACGCGGGCAGGTCACAGCACGATGTTCGTGTACCGCATTCGACAGCTGCTGCAAGAGTCCACCGTCAACATGCAGGCGTGCAGGCACATGAAGCACGCTGAGACACAGTCGGATGTCGAGGATGTCCCAGCGGAATTCGCCGTCATCAGGGGAAAGGCAGACTTCGAGGTGAGCAAGACCTTTTGGTTATATCGTCAAAAATGTATCCTCTTCTTGAATTTTTATGTCATGTTTATGTTTGATAATGGTTGAAGAAGTCATTTACACAGGAGTAATATCGCAGGGAGCTCTGAAAATAGTGTTGCTTGGGTCACATTCTTCAGTACTGGAGGCTGATTCAGCCTTTTCAAAATTCAGAAAGCTCAACTAAGACAGCCTGTACAATCTGCAAGGGGCATAAATTCCCATGAGCTCCTGCAGATGAAGGGGCTCATGAGAATTTATGTCTCTTGCTGGGTCATGGGGCATGGTTATTCTATGGACCGTGTTTAGTCTTGCACAGTCTGTTCCATCTGCAAGAGGCATCAATTCTCATGAGCACCTGCAGATACAGGGGCTCATGAAATGTCTCTTGCTGGCCCTGGGTCATGGGGCATGGTTATTCTATGAACCGTGTTTAGTCTTACCCAGCCTGTTCCATCTGCAAGAGGCATCAGTTCTCATGAGCCCCTGCAGATGCAGGGGCTCATGAGATATTATGCCTCTTGCTGGTCATGGGGCATGGCTATTCTATGGACCGTGTTTGGTCTTTACCCAGCCTGTTCCATCTGCAAGAGGCATCAATTCTCATGAGCTCCTGCAGATGCAGGGGCTCATGAAATGTCTCCTGCTGGTCATGGGGCATGGTTATTCTATGGACTGTGTTTGGTCTTTAGCCAGCCTGTTCCATCTGCAAGAGGCATCAATTCTCATGAGAGTTTATGTCCCTTGCTGGCCATGGATCACGGGGCATAGTTAGTCCCTGAACCGTTTAAAGCCTTTTGCAGTTTTTTTTACTGTCACCCATGGTATTGTTACATCTGACTTTCGTATTATCTGACCTTGTTACAAGTGAAATTGACTGTGTATATACACTACTGGCCGGCCCAGAATGCAGCAGACTTGGACATAACACGGTTAAGCTTGTGGCTGCCAGTTACGTACCTAGTGGGCATGAAATCGTCTGGTCGACTCCAACCATAGTTGGCCTGCGCACGGCTGTGCATGGGCCAACTCAGGCTGGAGTCGGCTGGAGGGCTTTTTGCATACTGTGTGTTGTGTTTTTCTTCATAAACCTAAATAAGTTCCACCCTGCTGTAACCCATTCAGGCCCAAGGCCACATTTCCTCAATTTTGGAGGTGTCACTTAACGATTATGCAGCAGTTGCAAGAGATGGATGCACCATGATAATTCAAGGGTAGTGCCAGATGAGCTTGGCGCCAGAAGGCGCCAAGCTCATCTGGCACTACCCTTGAATTATCATGGTCCATCCATCTCCTGCTGTAGGGCGTTGGGGCTGAAAGGGTTAACACGCTCTGACTTTTCAGTTGCCATGTATCGTTACGTGCGTATAATTATGCTGACATGTACACGTGCGGAGTTTGATTTAGTTGAGAAATGTTTGTCTGTGTGCATAGGAGTGGACGAAACACTTCAACAGTCGACACTTTCGTAACCGGGTCTCCATCCCAAAGGATGCGTCATGCGACAATTCCTCCTCTACTCTGCCGACACTGAGCTTCACCGTGCTTCACTCGGACATCTTTTACTTCGTGCTGATCGTACACCAGCGTATGTCACGCCATCAGTTCCAGTCAGAAGACATCACTCTCTCGGTCAGCATGAACATGACACGCTACGATCTCAACGCGTCGGTCGACCTTTGCAATGCGTCGCACTCATCCTGCGTGTTCCAATTAGATTGGGGCAGTGAGCCCGACGTGGTGGCATGGGTTCGCGACGGCGATGAAAATGTCGACAAAAGTGACATTGATGCGTCCTTCGTCACAGACTGCGATGAACGGCTGGCATTCTGGCTACCGGTTTTTGTCGCCATTCCTGTGGTCGTTGTCATCCTGACCTCTGTCTGCTGCACCTATGTCCTGGTCATCAACCGCAGCGTGGAGTCGCGGTACCGTCGCCAGCCAGATGTGATACCTCCATCAAGGTCGACGTATGGGGCGATAGATCATGAGGAAGAGTCGCTGCTGGGGTCTGAAGGTCCTATCCCTACGCCTCCAGAAGATGACGATGGACGTGCCTCGATTCAGGATTAACGACATGCTGTAGGGGTGGGTGGAAAATATGCCACTGTTTAATTAGAAACAACGGTGTAATGGGGCGAGCAAAACAGCTGGTATTAACCCATTTGACTACACAGCTGTATTTCTGAAATTGAGGAGGCGTCACGTCACGACTGTGTACCAGTTGCAGAAAATGGATCGACCATGATAATTTAAGGGCAGCGCTAGATTAGCTTGGGGCCACCATGCGCCAAGCTAATCTGGCACCACCCTTGCGTTACCATGGTCGATCCATCTCCTGCTGTAGAGCGTCGGGGCTACACGGGTTAACCCCTTTACAGTCAGCCATCACATTGTGTTTTCTGAAATTTTTTTTTTTCAGCACCAAATAACTCTAGGCAGGTTTTCTGGTATTTGTTTTGGTATGTCCCACTTTACTGGCGATTCGTCCACTTCCGTCAGTCTACATTCGCTGAGCGACAATAACTCGCCTTTTGGTCAATTTTCATAATTTTGAAGTGATATTTCGTCTTCAAACCTTGTCGGCAGTTTTATATACGCTCACGAACGACAAAGAGCTCGCAATCGTGAAGTATCACAGTGAGAAACGTTTATAAACCTATCATAATGGGAAGAGGGCGCCTACGGTTTTGGAGAAAAACAGAAGCATTCGCTCGATAGAGACTGACACTAAAAAACTCCAAAATACCTAAAAGATTTGCAAACCTTTTGCAAATCACTCGACAACGCTGTTTACACATGAGACGCGCTCTCTTAAAAATCGGCAATGACGTCATATCCGGAAAACACGACCGAAAAACGTTCGTCAAAACTAGATGTCGCTCGTAGAATTTGTAGTCTGATGACGAGGTGAGTGAGCAATACTAATCAAAAAGGAAACCAAAACGGGGTTTAAGGCAATAATTCTACTTGAATCTTTTAGTTTTACAATTAAATTATACCTGAAAGCAACAACCGGAAAGCTAGAAACTCTCAGTCCTTTTGTTTACAGGCGATCTCGATCGATCGCTTTGAAGACTGACACACGTTTCGAACACGTGGGTGCTGAAAATAGGTCTAGTAGGTTAACAATCGTGTTATATCGGTGTGCTGAAGCCCGCAAAACCTTTGTCGAGGAGGTTGACGTTGAATTGAAGTGAAACAGAAACATGAGCCTTCAGGAGTATGCCGTGGTAAAATTAATCACACGCTTACTTAATGTGCGGGAGAGTCTGTCGGTCTACATTCTTGCCGAGCGGGATTGTAAAAACACGATTTAAAATTATAAAATTAACACAATTCTTTCTTTATTGATTTATTTGTTAGTTCAAGTCACAATACATCACATATTCCCGACAAACACACACAACTGTTCATGTGATGCATGCATTCTTCGTCAGAAAATTGAAGTGTAGTTTTTGCAAAATACCAGAAAACCTGCCTCTATCCATTCAAGGAACATGGATTTAAACCTGGTTCAGCAAGAGCCATAGATTCTCATGAGCCCCGCAGGTGCGGGGGCTCATGAGAATCTATGCCTCTTGCAGTCAGAACCTGTTTATGGTCAGTGATAGGGTTAAGCCCTTGCAGTGAAATTAGTGCCTTTTGCAGATGGATGGTATTTTTCACCCTTCAACACGGGTTCCTGAGGAGGCACTGCCAATGTTCTTAACCCCGTTGCTGCCAGGCTACCCAGCTGCAAGAGGCATAGATCCTCATGAGCCCCTGCTGTTGCAGGATCTGTGCCTCATGTTTGCCCCAATCATGTCTGTTTCTCACATAAAAAAAAAGAATCGGGCTTTCAGTCCGTGATGGTAAACTAAAAAGTGAGGTCAAAACCCTTTTAAGTTCAAGAAAAATGAAACGCTACATGTTTCATTTTTTCTAGAACTTAAAGGGTTTTCAACCTGTCTTTTTAGTTTTCTTTCATACAAAACCCTTGCGGCAGTATTTTTACTTCATTTTAGTCCGTGGCGGTTTCTAGTTTGTAAGTGTGTCCGTGAGCATTAACGAGGCGAAAGGTGCGTAGAACTTGCAGGTTGGTTGCATTTCCCTCCGCCTATCAAACAAGGGTGTGAATGGGACCAAGTGATAAAGCATCGTTCCCTATGGACCCACACAGCCTTTAGACGCTAATATGGTACTGTGCCATCCGTAGATGCTTTGCGTTCGCTGCAATGTCCCACAGTCAACACCTGTCGAACTGGCCTGCAGGTAATTGATGAGCTCACCTTCGTGACACGAGTTGAAAAAGGTGATGTGATGAAACATGGAATGAGTCATGTCACTGGTTGTGTTAGATTACTGCACACTTCCATACAGAAGTGCCTTCGTGTATTTGAAATTTTGCATGTGTGAAATGTTTGAGTTGTGTGGGATTTGCGCCATGACACGTTGAACCTGAAGAGCCGTTCCCAGTTTTTGGATTTGGTGTATGGAGACTGTATGTGTGTAACAGTTCAGGACATGGACTGGCCTTGATAGGTCAATGGTGGTGCCAGAGCGGCCATAACACCACCACCACCAAAATGCACAACGGAATGTGTGTTTGTGTGTGTATGCTTGCGTATGTGTTTGTGTGAGTATGTGAAAACATATTTTTTTAACATCAAAACAGACACATTAAAACGTGTGTGTGCATTGTTTTCACTTTTCTGCACGTGATTTTCATTCAGTGTGTTGTTTATCACAGAGGATTACAATACCAGTAGTCTGATTGTCATCAAACATGATTTTAAATATTAACCCTCTTAACGCCACAGCCGCATTTCCGAACTTTTGGAGGCGTTGTCTAACGACTGAGTACCAGTTGTAGGAGATGGATTGATCATAATCATTCAAGGGTAGTGACAGATGAGCTTGGCGCCTTCATGATCAATCCATCTCCTGCTGCAGGGTCCTGGGGCTAGAAGGGTTAACGCCAAATTTGGTGCCGTGCATAGTGAACAGTGTGGGCCAAATGTACATGTGCATTTTATACTGGTGCTTTTTAATTTTAGGACGTTTTTCTCAAATGCATCAAGCACTGCTTTATTTTATACCGGTCACAAGTGTATTGTGAAAGAGCGCCTTTGTTCATGACACTCTAGTCACCTGATATTTTTTACAAACTTAACCCTCTTGCTGTCAGTAGCATTTTTTTGTCGAGGTGATTCCCACAGGAATCACCTCAACAAAAAGTGCTACTGTCAGGCAAAGGGTTATGATATATATTTTCAACGCGCAAAAAACCTATAACTGTCGGTAGCACGTCTTGTCCTGGTGATTCCTTTGGTGATTCCTCAGCAAAAAGCGTTACCCATAGCCAGAAGGTCAAAGGATTACAGAGTAGATAGGCCCACAGTAACGTTCTGTGTACCGGTGTATATATATATATATGTGTATTTGAACAATTTACATTAGACGCCTGGCACGTGCAGCGTGAAAAGTACCAATGGCTGCTTGCATGCTCAAGAGGGTTTGTGTAACCTAATGTACGCATGTAAATCTCACTTTCCATTACTGGGGTTTGGATGGGGGGTGGTAAGGGAGGAGGAAGCTGATATGAAGACCGGTTGGGTAGGTCCCCTTTTGGGGAGTTGTTGCCCTATGGTACGGTCACACAAACGGTACGCCTTCATTTTCGGCTTGTATGGAAATTGTGTGAGGGGAAAGCAGCGTCACTCCTTCTATCCTCAGAATTGTTATTAGTTTTTGTAGATACTGTGTCTTTTGAGGTCTGCGGCACAGTTCTGGTGACGGATCAACCATGATAGTTCAAGGGTGGTGTCAGAATAGGTTGGCGCCAAGCTATTCTGACACCACCCTTGAACTATTTGGTCAATCCACATCCTGTCGTAGCGTGTCAGGGCTTTATGGGTTAAATGGAACTATACACGAAGGTCAGGTGTATAATAGAGTCATTATTGCATGGAAACATACCCAACAATGTCAAGTGTACATACAATGATTATGATGCCAGCAGCTTTGACATTCTTTTTGGAAATGCCTACGTAGGATGTGTTGGTCCTTATGATGTCACCCCATTTTAAGTCCCTTCTATTTATAGAAGGGACTTTTTAGGATGGGTCGCGGTGGGGCGAATTTAATGGCATGTCCATGATGTCAAAGGCGGGCAGGCCTAAACCTCTAACAATTGAAGTAACACGATAAAAATTACGTATTGTCTAGTTATGCTAACCTCGCTGCTGAATGTACATTTGGTGCAAAGCACCGTATGTGTGTGTGTATCATGTATGTAAACAAAACAATCTCTGATATTTCTGTACACACAAGCGTGAAACTTGGCAAAATTCTTTCTTAAGTGGGTGGTTAAGAGAGCCTCCGAGCATATTGTAATTGAATGTCTCATTGAAGACATAAACAAACGTTTTATAGGAAGTCGGTTTTGGTTAGTTCAGGGTTTAACGTCCACGGCACCGAAGTGATAATGGATGGCCCTGACGGGCGGGTTATGGGGGACAGGGAAATCTATTGCCTATGGAGTACGACCTGAACACTGATCAACTCAGGCACACTCCAAGTGTGCCACTTTGATTTACCAGGACCCTTAAACGGACATGCTATTGAACAAGCCCGTCTTTTCCCCCTGGATTTTAGGAAGTCGGTTGACACAGATTAGAGTCTAATTTTTGTCATATTTACTTGAACTTTTGCATATAGGTAGTTTGGAGAAAGACATTGGATGAGTTCGTTAGCCAGCTTTGGATCCTTTCAACTTCTTTAGTAAATATGAATTCTTTTCAGAAAAGAATTAAAACACTAAAAAAAACTTTACTTCTAGAGAAAGTCAGTGGCGGTGACGTAAAAGAGGCAATTCCATCACCACGCAGACACTGACAATGACATAATACTCTAAATATGACATCATTCTCTCTCGCGTGGCTCTCTCTTTCTCTCTCTCTCTCTCACACAATCATGCGCACCTCCAGGAGAAATAGATCCTCATGCGCCCTACAGGCGCATGAGGATCTATGCCTCTTGGAGATGTTTTGAGCGTGCGCGCACATGCACTAACATGCACACACATCAACACGCTTTCAGGTAACCTGTGTACTTTGTATATCATGTAGCTAGGTAAAGTCAAGCTGCTTTCACACCAATTATAGCAAGACTGAAATTGTACCATCAAGTTCTAGTTTTGTCACCATTTTCTCAAGCCTACGAAGCGAAAGTGAAACTCATATCACGTAAAATATAAAATTACATAAAACCTAAAACTTACGTCATGACAAATGATATTTGACAAATCAATGATGTGTATGTCCTGCACCCCTTATAGCATCTGCGAGACTTTTTCAATAAGAGATAATTCAACATCAGAATCAGGTCAAAGACAAAAGGTAGAGACCATTGACAGTGAGGACAGCTCTCATATAGAAGGGACTTTGTGGGTTGTGGTTCATCCCATCTTCTTGTGACTTGGATTGCAATGTGTTTGTCCATACATAAAGAACAAATTAGAAAAGGCCATTGTATATGACAGACGGTCTTTTTAGTGGATTTGTCTGGTAAAAAAGAAAATGGTTTTATTTCAGTTTGTTGTTTTAGCTTTTTATTCATGATTTAATTTTGTAGTTTTATTGTAGATTTTACAGACGAAATAAGTACAGGTATGTGGCAGTGGCGTAGGAAGATGTTTTTCGTTGGAAGGGGGGAGGGGGGTGCCTGACATAACTTTCCAGCCTCCAGGTACAGGGAGGTGGGGGGGGGGGGGGGGGGTATAACGGCAAGTGACAGTCCAACCTCTGAAACAATCAAACAGTGGCAAGCAACAGTCCAAGTTGATAAAAATCAAAATCTCATATTTTATGTCCAGCAATATTCATCTTTTTAAAAAAATAGTATTAAAAATTAGTAACTGTAATGAATTTTATTCAACAAATTTCCTTTCTCAAAAATATTGGAGGAGGGGCAAGGGATACATACTACTGGTATTGCTTTTTCTTTGGGCTGATGCCAGCACCCCCACCCCCACCCCCCACCCCCTTTTTTTCTACGCCACTGTGTGGGACAAATGCTTTATTTTTGCTCCTGCCATTTTAACACAGTAAATGATATGAAACATGTTTACCCCAAGTTAGTAATTTTAACATTTTATATTTGCCACATGAATAGCAGTGACATTAGTAATTCAGGTTTTGTCATGATTTGTTGTTTGTCAGACTGGTGATGCAGGTATTTGGTTGAATTTTTTGGGATGATTTGCTGGGGGGGGGGGGGGGGGGGGAGGGGGTAGGAGAAAATGATTTCCCCCACGGCTGCATTTCCCAAAGTTTGGAGGGTCACGACCATGTACCAGTTGCAGCAGATGGGTCAACCATAATAAATTCAAGGTAGTGCCAGATTAGCTTGGCGCCTAATGGCGCCAAGCTAATCTGGCACTACCCTTGAATTTATTATGGTCGATCCATCTCCTGCTGTAGTGCGTCAGGAACAGATGGGTTAAATAGCACTTACGCTGTCAGCGTGTCGGGTGCATGAAGAGTTTTGTGTGGGCAGATGTTGTGTGTGATGTGCAGCAGGTTTGCTTCCTGTGTTTATGTCCCCCACATGTCTGTTTCCACTCATTAACCGGTTGGCTGTCGGTATGAGGTTTGTCACAATGATTGCTGCAGGAATCATTGTCACGAAACCTGTTACTGACACCCAAAAGGTTAACCCCTTGTACATGAACATGAGGGCACCAGTGTGCACTGTAAGCAGTACCAGTGACTGGCTCACAGTGTCTCCACAATTAATGTTCTTAGTACGTCGTACAGTAATGATGGACAAAAGTTCATGAAGTTTCAATGTCCTTACAAACAGAAGGCTTTTCTGCTCTTGTCCTCCATTGCCCGTGAGAAAGACAGTCCCACCGATGTGCATAAGGGGGCAGTTGCAAATCTGTGTTTCATGTGCCTGTTTCGCACGGATTGTAAAAAGAAGGGCAGAGAAGTCTTAGTTGAGGCAAGACAAACACTGAGAACCCCTTGCATCAGCGCCTTTTAGCAGCCTAAGCCTGCCTGGAAGCAGATTGCTTTAACACATTCTGCCTGGGACCGAAACCCCCAAATTCTGAAGCTGCCCTCACAATACAAGAGGCAGATGGTGGTTCAACGGTGCCCTCACAATACAAGAGGCAGATGGTGGTTCAACGGTGCCCTCACAATACAAGAGGCAGATGGTGGTTCTACAGCACATGGTGGTTCAACGGTGGTGCCAGAATAGCTTGGCGCCTATGGGCGCCAAGCTATTCTGGCACCACCCTTAAACTATCCATGTCGATACATGTCTTGCTGTGGTATGTCAGGGCTGGATGTTTAACACTTTGCCTTCTAGGTGTCAGGAGAATCTGACAACAGCTTAACCCTCATCATTCGGAATACTCCAGTGTGTGAAATAAGTTTGACTGAAATAGTTCAAGGGTCGTGCCAGAATAGCTTGGCGCCTCTAGGCGCCAAGCTATTCTGGCACCACCCTTGAACTAAAGCCATTGGTCTATATCCTTATCTGTAAGTACTATAATGTAGCTTGCATATGGCCGTGCACAAAGTTGAAGCTTTTAGCCTCAGTATATGGGTTAAGCAGTAGTCAATGTGTGGAGGTTAAAAAAAAAAGGGTATGTAGGAAATACATGTAATAATAATAATAACAATGTATATTTTTAAGGCGTCTATACTTTCGATAGAAAAGCTCTAGGCGCCGTACAAATGACATACTAACATACACACACTTTGCATCCTACAGCACATATATAGTCCCTAACACACACACTCACGCAACAAGATATACAGGGAAAAATAAACTTAGCAGAGTGTGATGAAGCTCTATGCTCGTACATAGTGCTCACACAGTAGGATAAATACGGTACAGTTTTTGTTAACGGTTTGTTTTGTGCCGATAGTCCGTGAGGCCGTGGCCCACGTGAAATCTTTAAGGAACGGTTAACACGGGGAGTTTTAGTGAGTACTGTTATAGTGAGTTCTAGGCGGAAGCTGTCTTGCAGAGCAGTAAATGCGTTAATACAGGCTTTCTTGTCAGAGGAATCAGATGTGTTTGAGATACCTAGCCTGTATTCCAAGACTCTGAAGCCTAGAATTTAGGTATGTTTCTATATGTAGTATTGATAGTTGCTTGGTTAAAGACAGTATGCGTTGCTAAGAGTAATTTGCTTGTGTAGTGTTGGCCGGTTTGGTTCAGTTATGTTGGTTTAGAATTCTGTGAAGTAACCGGTGTTTTTGCAATACAGTTATTTACCGAGTTCAATGACTAAAGGAATGTAAGGTGTGTATGCTTAAGTCGCTATGAAGGTAGTACGTGGATGGGTAAGCACAGTCTTTTCCAGTGTATAGAGTAGTGTATAGCAAGAGGGTTAGGCTATAGTCTGTTTCAAGATGGTGACAGAGATATGGGGGTGTTACGGAAGTAGACAGTTTATGAGGCACGTGTGTGTGTGTGAATGAACGTGTGAGTTATTTGTATCAGCCAGGTTACGTGACGTTTATCATTGATCCAATATGTTGTGTGTTTAGCAAGTGTTACGTTGGGACTTTTGTTGTCGTATTCAGAGTGCTTGTAAAGAGTGGAACGATGGACGCCGAGACGTCAGTCACAGGTGGGACCTAACGTGAGGTCATCCCTCCAGCTCTTCACTCAGAGTGTCTGATCGGGACCAAGATACCCGGATCACAGCGAGAACTGCGCTACGGTGCGAGTACAAGGACGTCCGTGTTACAGACAGGACGACAGGAAAGAGCATACAACGGACTTGCACGCCTAGACGTGAGAAGGACCAACGTAATCAGGCAATAACATCAAACAGGTTGGAGACTGAGAACTAACACCTAGCCTGGCGAGATATTGTGAATTGTGTGTGTGTGATGTTCGAATGTTAGTAGAGAAGTGTATATAGTTTGATAATCTTTTTGAACCTTTTAGTGTATAAAAGTTACTTTAGAAAGGGAGCCCGTGTGTTGAGTTTTACCGCATGAATGCGCCCGTCTGAGTCAGTGGCGGTGTATGCGTCTGTTGTGCGAGAGTCTGTGCGTACGGCTGTGGGCAAGTCTGCGTGCGTTACACAGAGTAAACACACCAACAAGAAATGCTCACACACCAAAGATATACATGTACCATAAAACTAATAACATACACTAGGCAGCTCTCACTGACAGCAACACCAAAAACAAAAATAAAATAATTATAACGGTGAATGCATGTACTTCACGTACATTCCAAGACATCAAATTGGTACATTCCTCATTTCGCACAAAGACGGCGTCATGATTATGATGAACCTGTATACATTCAACACCATGTGAACGCAGCAGCAAAAATGCAATCTGTGGCTCCCAGGTATTAGTGTATGATGTATATATACTGCCGCACTCTTGTCAGTGTGAAATTGCTGTGACATGTACATAATCCAGTCGCTTTATGTATGACAGGATTTAATGATTTAGTTCTTTCGTTTCGCACTGTTCTTTATGATAGCAGTTGTGGAAAATGTGAAGTATAGAGTTTAGTGAGCTGAGCGGCTTGTAATATTTGTATGTATGATTTCATGTGGATTTCAACCCGTTCACTGCTGAGAAGAAGTTAGCACGATCCATCTGCAAGAAGCATGGATCGCGGGGGCTCATGAGGATCCATGCGTCTTACTGATGCCAGTGTGTACCCATCAGACCTGTTTACCCCCTGGGTGCAGTCAGTGTACTTTCAACTGACTAAATGTGTACTTTGGACCTCACATGTGTATTTCTTCACAAGCCAGTGAGTTGTCAGTTTCTCTCCCCCTCCCTCTCCGACAAAACATCTTCAGACCGCTCAAATTCTTTGTGTCACTTACTTTCGATGTGTCCTTTGCAGTAGTAGCTGCCGGCATGCCCGACCGAAAAGTCTGAGTCGCAAAGGGTGCAACGAGCATAACTGGGTCCTTTTTGGGAGCGAACAAGCATCAGACATTTATCCGTGTGAATGTTCAGGAACACCTGGACTCTTTTATTCTTCTGCGATTGACTTTTTGTGTAAAAGTCCGATTCTAAAAATGTGTATCCGAAATGAACCGAAATGTGTATTTTTGTGTATACACGTGTACATGTGTACTCCAAAGCAAAATTGTGTACTTTAATACACCAAATGTGTATGGTAAACAGGTCTGACCCATGTTCCTAAGACGGTCGAGGCTTTTGGGTCACTGAATGAACACAGATTTCGGAAACAAACTGTGTGTCCTGTGGCGGGGAAAAGATGAATCACTGACCTTTGTCCGCCCACACTGCACACGATAAACCAGGAGTAAGACAACAGTTTGACCCTCTTGCACGTGCAGTGACTGAAAATTGTATCAAAAGTGACTTAACCCCTTTACTGCTGGGGCACGGCAAACACTACTATACCCAGCTGCCAGAGACATAAACCCTCCTCTGGGGCACGGCAAACACTGCCCAGCTGCCAGAGACATAAACCCTCCTCTGGGGCACGGCAAACACTGCCCAGCTGCCAGAGACATAAACCCTCCTCTGGGGCACGGCAAACACTGCCCAGCTGCCAGAGACATAAACCCTCCTCTGGGGCACGGCAAACACTGCCCAGCTGCCAGAGACATAAACCCTCCTGAGCCCTGATTGTGAGGATTTTTATCTCTTGTTAGTCCTGTGTTCTTTATGCCTATCTTGCTCACATTTACATCCGTTTCCACGCAAATGTCGCTCAGTGTGGAGTGGTTTCAGATGTGCACTTCACTGGCAGTAGGGGTTAAATACACGCATTAACCCTGTGTGAATGCAACCACCGATACAGAAACAGTATGTGGTTGCATGCACAAGGTTTGGCAAAGTCAACGCATCACTGCCTGAGGATGAAATTATCCATTTTGTAGATATCCTTTGAGGTATGCATAACAGTTCTGGAGACAGACCCACCATGATAGTTCAAGGGTGGTGTCAGAATAGCTTGGCGTCTACAGGTTGTGGGCGATTCACTTCTTCTGTGCTTTTGACACGCTTGGCAGTCACTGTTTGGGCTGCATATTAATCCACAACCTGTTGTAGCGTGTCAGGGACATGCAGGTCAAATCTCCTTAGATATCTGTTAGTTAGCTCTTGTTTGTATTTAGTAATTTGCATGTTAAATTGAAACATACTGTGCATGTTGTTGTGGTTTGTTTTTTGGGCCAGGGAGTTGTTGTTGCCTCGTTGCCTTTTTCTTGACATATTTCCTTTGTTGTATCAAAGTTAAGAATGATGTCAGTGTTTTTTTCTTAACTCATTCAAGGAAAGGCAATACAACACTTCTGCAGGTATTGATGTGGTGTGCCTTGAATGAGTTAAATAGTAAAGATCAAACATTAAAGATATATTTGCTGTTTTTATTGCTGCATGATTAAATTACAGTTTTTGTGCCTCATGGAATACTTTTTTTTTTAAAAGACCTGTTTCAAAGGCATTCAAATCAACAGTTTGATGGGAATTAACTTATGTCAAATTCATCTATTTCATGTTTTTATTACTTCACATTTTTAATTGATTTTATTAATTTAAACTTTTAAATGAAGTGTTCACTTCTATTTCTAATGTGACTTTTTTGTAGTGCCGCTGTTTGTAAATTGTGGAATGAATGAGTGAATGTGAGCAGCACCTGTGGTGGCAAGCCAATTTTTTAAGAGGATGTAGATGATCATCTTGTTATATACCTGCATATTTCTCTGTGGGTTGGCGATTGGGTGCCTGATAGGCGGGGGTAGGGGATCTAACTGTTTGTCTGTCCAGCGCTGAGTCTCTTGGTATGTGTACAATTCTGCCGGTGCTAGCCTCACCTATCTGGTTTGTGAGTGACAATTTTTTTAATGATTAATTTCTGCTGCAGCAATAATAAAGTCATCTTGAATCTTGGCTTGTTTTGTTGTTTTACGTTGTGGTTTTTTTTCCAGACTATCACACATGTATGATGTATACATGCTGTGAAACTGACCCCACACATTGAGTACATTTAGGTAAAGAGACGGATGTAACATTCGGCCAAAATGGCTGCGGCTAAATGCTAGCTCAGCAACTCTGAACATATTTTGCGTTACAGCATCTTGGTCTGGCAGTGTCAGCTGATGTTTGTATTACATGCATTCACTGCGTGCTTTCTGTAATAAGAGGGGAGTGAACCAGTGTGTGTTATGTGCGCTGGCAGTTTATTCCAAAACACGTATACAAGAGCAGTTGAATGGACGGGCTATATTTTGCACTTAAAAAGCGAAAATGCGGACGTTACAAAAACGAAAGTAACTAGCGACGTAACTAATACTTGACGTTGTTAGAAACGATACATACGCAAGGGTATTGATAGTGATGCAAAGCATTTTTAATGAATCACTCTGTTGTGGTGTGGTTGCGAAAAGTGAGGGTTTTCAACGGCAGTTTTGTGAACTTCCGGTTTAATGTTCGTTCTAGTCTGAAATTGGCGGGAAGAAGCTTGAAGACAGCAATGCCGGCAGGAAAGGTTGGACGAGGCGCGCTCATCGTGTTCGAAGGATGCGATAAGAGTGGAAAGTCGACACAGTGCAGTCTGCTGGTGGACAAACTAAATGAGGCGGGCATGAAAGCACAGCTCATCAAGTTTCCAGGTGATGTTTTCATTTACAATCACGTGTTGTCCCAACACAAAGGGCAACCCAGTGCGCTAAAGGTCATTTGCTTATTGGGAAGGCCCCAGTGCAAGCGACATAGATACACTTGAGCACCTGAGGCTCGTGGAGATCAGTGCATGGGTGACAGTCTTCAGTCCTGGAGACTTTTTCCAGATCTCAGAAAGCTCAGTTTCTGCTTTTTGGTTCAGTTCAGACAGCCAGCGCATTCCACATTCCATTCCATATATGTATGCAAGAGGCGTAAATTCTCATGAGCAATTGCATCCGCAGGGGCTGATAAGAATGTATACATGTCTCTTGCTATTCCCATGGATTATAGAACTTTAGACTGTGAACTGTTTTCAGTCATTTTAATTCTTCATGCTGTTTGTGTTACAGTACACATGCCTGGTGCTCAGTTGTTGGCATTTTCAATTCATATCTGTTCAGTTTCGTAAAGATGTGACCACTGCGCCTAGAAATGTCCATACTAATTACTATACACACTCCACCCCACCAGAGTTCCATTCAGTACTGTGCCAATTGTGGTCTGGTTTAATAATAATGAGTACTTGTATAGCGCCTAACCTCAGAAATTAGAGCTCTAGGCGCTTAACAAAAGCTAATTGTACAAAAGTCACTAATCACAAAAACGCAATTTACAAACTGACAAAGTGTTCACACACTGCACACACACCCCACTCCCCTGCCCCCTCTTTACGGCATTTGGTGGGAAGGTGTACACTTTTTGTCCCATCCCGTTTAAGAAGTGACCCATTGGATTTTACTCTACGGGCCAATGACCCATGTGTACATTTTTAGAATGAACCCTGGTCTTGGACTGAGTGTTGGCCGTTGTGTAACATTCACTAACAGGCTATTCAGCAGTGAAGTAGTGGTGGTGTTGGAGCAGTGATGTAGTGGTGGTGTTGGAGCAGTGAAGTAGTGGTGGTACAGTGAATTAGTGGTGGTGTTGGAGCAGTGAAGTAGTGGTGGTGTTGGAGCAGTGAAGTAGTGGTGGTGTTGGAGCAGTGAATTAGTGGTGGTGTTGGAGCAGTGAATTGGTGGTGTTTTGGAGCAGTGAATTAATGGTATTGTTGGAGCAGTGAATTCGTGGTATTGTTGGAGCAGTGAATTCGTGGTGGTGTTGGAGCAGTGAATTAGTGGTGTTGTTGGAGCAGTGAATTGGTGGTGTTGGAGCAGTGAATTAGTGGTGTTGGAGCAGTGAATTAGTGGTGGTGTTGGAGCAGTGAATTAGTGGTATTGTTGGAGCAGTGAATTCGTGGTGTTGGAGTAGTGAATTCTTGGTGGTGTTGGAGCAGTGAATTGGTGGTGTTGTTGGAGCAGTGAATTAGTGGTGGTGTTGGAGCAGTGAATTAGTGGTTGTGTTGGAGCAGTGAATTAGTGGTGGTGTTTGGACCAGTGAATTAGTGGTGTTGTTGGAGCAGTGGATTGGTGGTATTGTTGGAGCCACAATTTGCACCACTGGCAGGGAAAGGACGCTTGATTTGAGCACCAATTCAGTGTGACAGTAAATTGAGTGAGAAACCAGAGAGGTTGACCTGTTAGTGGCACATGCTTTGGCCTGAGCTACTTGACTGTTGTCACTCTCTCATTTTCATGCACACCTAAACACACCCAAAATTGGTCAACACGCCATTGTGTGACACTGACACGCACAGTCGACTAGTGTTGTCGCTGTTGCTAGTGCTCCCTCACTGTTACTAGTGTTCGCTTAATTTGCTCCGCTGTGAGATGGCCTTAGTTGCCTGCTCGACGTTAAACCCAAATAACTAACTAGCTTAATTTGCAAGCAAGTGTGGTGCCATATTTTTTAACATTTTCTAGTAAACCAAGTTTCAATTTCTGGCTAACCAGTACAAGTCTGTGAATTATTCATGGGTGACACTGACAGTCTTCAGTCCTAGGGGCTGATTCAGCTTTTTCAAAATCGCAGAAAGCTCAGTTTCAGCCTTTTATTGTGGGACAGACCAGTCCTTCAGCCATCCTGTTCTATCTGCAAGAGACATAAATTCCCATGAGCCCCTGCATCCGCAGTACTTGGTGCATCCGCAGAGGCTTGTGAGAATTTATTGGATAACAGGATTATGGGACTTAGTCCATGGACCGTATTCAGTTATTTCAGTTTTTTGCACTGCCTCCCATAAGTATTGTATTGTACTTGTAAAACGAACACATAGTTTATCACATGTGATGTAGATCTCTAGGACATATGTTGACAAATTTGACACAACAATGCATTGTTTTTGCTTGTGCTGAGGTGGCATACTCTTGCTACTTCCAGTCTAATTTGCCTATGTTGGTCTATGCTAATGAGTTTTGTTTCGTGCACAGATCGTACAACGGCAATTGGCCAGTTGATCAACAGTTACCTGCAGCAGAACACTAACGTCGAGGATCACGCCATCCATCTGCTGTTCGCAGCAAATCGATGGGAAGCCATGTGAGAAGCCAATTTATTTTTTAAAGTTTGAAGTGCAAAATTCTAAAACAAGCAGAAAGCAGGCTTTCTGTTAGGATTTGAACTTGTCCTTCACCGGGACGGATGTGAAAACGAATCTGTCCCAGGCGGTCTACTGCCCATCCTGCATAGATCTTTAACTCTTTCCAATCGGAACACTTCCGGTTTAGCGTTAGCCCAAACAAACCCTTAGCCATCGAAACGCTTACGTTATAGCGTTATGCTCGTGCCTTCTATAGACGAGTCGCTAGTATTCTAGGGTTGCGTTGTTAAAGAAATCGCATTAAGCACAGCTATCGGTCTAGAGATAGGAATAGGGAGACTCCCAAACCACCCCCCATCCATTTTGTAGTTTTATTATAATCAACTAGCTATTTAGACAAACCAACTTCAATAATATTTTTAATATTTTTAAAGTTCAATTATTAGGATATAAGAGATTTTATTATAATCAACTAGCTATTCAGACAAACCAACTCCAATAATATAAACAATACCTTTATTATAATTCCATTTCAGAAATCATTTAATTGATAGGATATAAGAGATTTTCAAACCACCCATTTTATAGTTTTATTATAATCAACTAGCTATTCTGACAAACTAACTCCAATAATACAATCAATTCCATTTCATACAATCACCCCTCCACACGTTTTATTATAATCAACAAAATCATTAAATAATTAATGTTTTTTATTATATTACATTATAAAATGAATCAAGATGAATTGCTACTTTTAAGTGATATTTGTGCTGTAGAAAACAAAGACTTAGACTTTAAAAAACAACGCCTTCTCTCTGTTGTTGTTTCTGGAAAATCAAAAGCTTTTCTTGGTAAACAATACATGACAGAAGACATAGAATCTCTCCCCGATGACGAGCTATAATCAAACTTCATTCGAAATATGAAAATCACATTGCTTCACTAATGACCCGTGATTTGAGTCGATCTCTTATATGCCTATACACAAAAGCTGTGAGTCACTTCCTACCTGTTGATAGTGACAACCTTTCACATGATCTAGAAAGCAACCCCATAGTTTCAAGTTCAATAGGTAAATTAGCATGCCTTATGTTTTACAAGTTTGGAAATTATCTTGCACCTGCTGTAACCTTACTTGTTACTAGTAGTCATATTGATTTTTCTAAAATAAATTTTAAATTAGAAGAAAATGGACGAGACGACTCCACAACAGAGCCATGTCTTGACATAGGTTCAAACAGTGACTAAGACTAAAAGCCCAGGTCGAATAGAGGCTGGTAAAAGATTAGCTGAATATAACAGACAAAAGAAATTACAGCTTCAAGCATTAACAGAAAAGACTGACACAACATCACCACTTCCACCAGAACAAACACAACCACCCAAAAGTGAAAAAAAACCAACTACAAAATATATAGTTGCTGGATTTGTTGTCGGATTTGGTTACGTAGGTTACCAATTATATAAAAAATACAAACCAAACACTAGAACAGTGTCCAAAAAATCAAACACTCCAAAAACAAAAGAAGAAGTCTCCACATTACCAGCAGTTCCAAAACCTTTGGACCCATTTTACATGCAGTAAATAAATTTATTATTTTAATTTTTATGGTATAAGAAAATGAGCGACACAAAGAACTTAATGAACCTCGTCTATCACTCTGCAGTAATAAGTGGACTAGCAGTAGCATATTCTATGCTGGGAAAAAGTCTTCTCAAAATGAAATCAGCAGACCTTAGTAAATTAGACTTCGAAGACAGTGCTAAGCTAGTAGTTGTTATAATAGCATCGATTGCAACAAAAGATTTTCTAGTCAAGCAAGGAATTATTCCAGAAAATATTTCTATGTAAATAAAAATATGGCAACTATAGCTGTCACGATTGGTGGTGCAGTTATTAACGCATTGGCTTTTAGTGGATCAAACTATTTCTTTTCAAAAGTGAGTAAAGAAGAATCAGCAGAAGAAATGAAGCGACACAATGAGGCATCTGAAAAACTTGCTCAAGCCCAACAAGATTATGAAAAGCAAAGAATTGAGAAACTGGATTTTATTAATGAAAAACTAAAACTTGAGGGTCACGCACAGCATACATTTTCAAACGTCGATGACGCAATCAAAGAATACTATCTTGTAACTGGTGAAGACATGTCTATTCCACAACCAAAACTTAGTGACTACTACCAACCAAGCCTAGAACAAAGAAATGGAGAAATAATATTTGTTCTAGTAGGAATGACATTAGTATATTTTACAGGAGTTTATATTGCTAGAAAAAATGGCAGACACTAAACTATCAAAAATATATTACTCTCCAATTGGCTACTGGAAAGGGAATACTGCAGTAGAAAAATTACATGCTGCTGTGGGTGGAGATGTCAACCAAATAAAACAGTGGCTCAAAAAACAGGCTATTTGGCAAATATATTTACCTGCTCCAAGAAAAATAACAAGACCTCATTTTGTAAACACTATCCCTAATGACACCCATCAAATGGATCTCCTGTTCCTACCACACGATACAATAAGAAAGAAACGATACAAGTATGCATTAACTGTTGTTGACATAGCTTCACGGTATAAGGACGCTGAACCAATAACTGACAAGAATGCTGTAACAGTTGCCACTGCATTATCAAAGATATATAGTCGAGGTCCTTTAAAATACCCTAGGCTTGTGCATGTTGATGATGGGAGTGAATTTAAAGGTGCTGTTAATCAGTTATTTGCAAAGCATGGAGTGCTAGTGCGGCGAGGCATACCAGGCTTGCATAGATCACAGGCTATTGTAGAAAATTTCAATAAACAATTATCAGAGAGACTTTTTAGCTGTCAGTATTCTAAGGAACTCATGCATGACACACGTAACACTGAGTGGGTTAAAAGATTACCATCTGTGATAAAAGCAATGAATAATGAAGGTCACCCTAAACCTGTTGATTCTATTAAATTGAAAACAATACCGTCAGAAATAAAAGCAATAACACCTCCAGACACTAGCTTGTTTACAAAACAGGTAAGATATTTGTATCAACCCGGTGAAGCCGAGAATGACGTTAGACGTAGGGCAACTGATCCAATTTGGTCTACATCTGTTCATAATATAAAAAAAAAATAGTTCCTTCAGCTAATCCCCCACCCGGGTCTGCCCTGGGGGACTTGGGTGGGGTTAGGTATTTTTTAGTTCCCATGGTCACCCTGGTCAGCCCCACAGGGTGGGTTTTTCTCTCTATTCTGGGGCATGTGTTTCTGTCTACCCTTTGTTCATTCACCTGTATTTGCCTTTTTAAAACTCTCCCTACTGTCTGCACTGCCTGTAGCTCTTGATATTGGATGTGTGTTGCTAAATGGTCTTAGCTTTATTTAGGCCCATGTGTTAGGTTTATTTAACGTATTTGACCGGCTGGCGACATACATTCAATGTTCTGTTTTTTATTTTTTCACAAGCAGTGCAGGCACGTCCTGAGAAAGCCTTGTTGCTGTCGGGACGTTAAGCAATGTACAATCAATCAATCCTTCAGCTAATGCAACAATATATTACCTGTATGAGCCTGCACCAAAGAGGGCATTTGTTAGAGAAGAATTACAGATTATTCCCACAGACACTGTTACTCATTTTTAACAATTTCAATTCATCAATTAGTTTATCAGCCAGTTCATCTGCTACCCCACCCGGGTTTGCCCTGGGGGACTTGGGTGGGGTTAGGTATTTTTTAGTTCCCAGGGTCACCCTGGTCAGCCCCACAGGGTGGGTTTATCTCTCTATTCTGGGGCATGTGTTTCTGTCTACCTTTTGTCCATTCACCTGTATTTGCCTTTTTAAAACTCTCCCTACTGTCTGCACTGCCTGTAGCTCTTGATATTGGATGTTTGTTGCTAAATGGTCTTAGCTTTATTTAGGCCCCATGTGTTAGGTTTATTTAATGTATTTGACCGGCTGGCGACATACATTCAATGTTCTGTTTAGTTTTTTCTTCACAAGCAGTGCAGGCACGTCCTGAGAAAGCCTTGTTGCTGTCGGGCCCCACCCGGGTCTGCCCTGGGGGACTTGGGTGGGGTTAGGTATTTTTTAGTTCCCAGGGTCACCCTGGTCAGCCCCACAGGGTGGGTTTTTCTCTCTATTCTGGGGAATGTGTTTCTGTCTACCCTTTGTCCATTCACCTGTATTTGCCTTTTTAAAACTCTCCCTACTGTCTGCACTGCCTGTAGCTCTTGATATTGGATGTGTGTTGCTAAATGGTCTTAGCTTTATTTATGCCCCATGTTGTAGGTTTATTTAATGTATTTGACCGGCTGGCGACATACATTCAATTTTCTGTTTATTTTTTTTTTCACAAGCAGTGCAGGCACGTCCTGAGAAAGCCTTGTTGCTGTCGGGACGTTAAGCAATGTACAATCAATCAATCTTGTTGCTGTCAGGACGTTAAGCAATGTACAGTCAGTCAGTCAGTCAGTTCATCTGCTATTTCTTCAGATAACTTGAGCCTGTAATGCCCAGGTGCATAAGCCTTTTCCTTAGTGTGAAACACTCTTTTTGTATCACCTACTGCTAGAGACTTTTTATGTTTGAATCATTTCAATATTATGATTGTTTGATCTCAGTGTCTTGTTTGGATAATCAGGCATCAATGCACCATCTAACACTTGCTTATAATGTTCATGACGGATGTCTTTATTTTTTAACGCTGTTTTCTTGATACCTTTGGCTTTTGACTGACTACCTTTTTGGTGCAGTATAGAATACATTTTTGATCTCAGTCCAACGTACTCAACTATTGGCACACCATTTAGTTCATCCTTAAACTTACCAGGTACTTTCTTGTTTTGTGTGCTGTACAGTGGATGATCTTTAGGATAGTCAGACGTGTCATACATGTGTAACTCTGTTTTCATGTCTTCATAAAAGTCTTCAGTAGGTACATCTATGATCATAGAGTCAGTGTCAGTGTATAACAGACGGCACTCAGGATACTTTGGTTTAAAGTAATCATAATAAAATTCAAGCATCAACAGTTTTGATAACTCAAGAATTGCCATACCAATGAATACTGGCTTGTCTAGTTTAACAATCTTTTTTTTGAGTGACACAGCAAACAATGATGGATGAAATTTTTTATACCCCGTGTACTGTGGCTTGCCTGTAAGTTTAATTGCACCCGATTCAGTTGTGACCAGTCTCACATCTTTTCTGTGATGAGGATTTTCCATTGTCTTACCAAAACAGGCATTGTTCATAAGCTTAAAGAAGTCTTTGTCAAATGCAGTGTTACCTTCTCTGGCACGCAATGTTGTATTTTTCATTATATAATCTTTCATGAAAGCACTTTGGTCAAATTGAATACCTCTGTGAACTTTCTTTAATACTAACCCATGTCTGATGTAAAACTGTAACAATCGATAGTGACAAACGTAATTAAATTTGTCATTTAGATTGGGTACAAGTTTAGTGTCTTCTTTTTTTCCCGTCATACTCATTTTTTCAACTGCTAATGGATAATCATTATGGTAATCATGTAGGTGGTGTGGATACTCCAGGTCTACTTCAAAGATCCAACCCTTTTCATCATTTTGACCTAGAGCCATAATATATTTTGTTAATTTTTTTATACCATACTGTGACAAATCATACAAACAAAAGTTTTTTAATGGCAACAATTCACACATTGCAAATCCATACAAATTATTAGCATCTAAGTATGTAATAAATGACATTGGCTTTGAGGGCTCAAAGTCATCAAGATATTTGTTGTTGGCCTTGCCATAATTGTTTGCTGCTAGACTAATGCCTCCCCTCAATCCACGTTCTACCATTTCACCCATTATAGGATCATATAACAAGTCTATAGTTATCTTACTAGATTTTAAAAATGCATCCCATGTCATACCAGGACTAGTTATGTAACAAGCAGGGTCAAGATTGTAATATAAGAAACCCTTTTCACGATAACTTTCAAATACGTCTGCTAGCAAACAGACATCAGCCTTTAAGTATTGGTCATGGTAGTCACCAATAGTTTCACACCCTAGTTTTTCCCATGCATTAAGTGCGTGTTGGTATTCAGAGTCAGAAATACCTTTACCAATTAGTGTAGAATAAAAATTTTCTTTTGGTGGAAGACTCCTTTCTTCAAAAACTACCCAGTCACTGATGTACTCATATGGATAAACACCTTTTTTAATCAAGTCTGGCTCAAAATATTTACTTGTTATTGGAAACTCAGTAAGTCCTTCTGCGAGACTGGCAAGCCCTAAAGATAAATGTTGCATAGAGTCATAAAATGCTAATTTATCTAAACTAAAGGTCAAGTATTTTTCAGTTGTCTGTGCAATACAATTAATGTTTTTGTAAGACTCATCCACGGCCTGCATGATAATATGTGAATCATATCCTTTGAGATTGTGGAAAAAGATAGGCAGTTTGTATGTCTTAGGATCTATTTTTAATAACAAGTTACAATTGTTATGTGCAGCTCCTCTGTAACGCCCAGTTATGTGATCATGGTCACGAACTTTTTCACAACTCAGAGGTTGTTCACAAATCCAACACATTTCAGCTGTATCAAAATTATGTTTATCTTCTTCTGTCATAACCAAAGGCTTTTGACAATTTTTCAAATACTCAAATACCTTTTTATACAGTTGTCTCATTTCTGTCAAAAACATAGCTGATGCATTTTTTCCCCTGTAAATAACAGGTTCTGAATGCTGACCGTCTGACATAACAAAAATATACCCGAAAGAACACACTACTTGATCACTCAACTTTATTGTCTTTGGTAATGAATCTGGAACAGGACCATCATACGGAACAACAAGTGATTCGAAATCAGCATACACTACAAACGGTAGCTTTTGCTGATTTTTATAGTTCCAAAAATGTACTTTAGTACCAGGCTCTGGGTACTTAAGTACTGTTTGTACGTCATCAACAGACCTACAATTTAAAACATGTTTATTTGCTACTGCAATAGAAGAAAACCTTTGTAAACATTTTTTACAAACTTCCTGTTTGCCATTATGTTTTGATATATGATTATGAATTAGTCGTGACATATTTCTTATAATTGTGTAGTGAAAGTTGTCACCAGAGCTTATTAGTAACATGTCAACATGTTTATCTTCTGACTGACCATAGGTTGGGGCAATTGGTGATACTAAATTGGTTGTAACTTATTCTCAGATTCATTATCCCACACAAACACATTTACAGATATACCAGGATTTAGTTTTTCAAACAAGTCTATGTCCTCTATCTTAACAGGAAAATCTATACCACTGCAGTTGAGTTCGTTTACAAATTTGATGTAGTTAGATACACGATCAGGTTTTGCTCTTACAAAATGAAGTTTAGCAAGCACACACCACATAAAACATAAATTATCATTGTTTTGAATATTGACTACAGCCTTTTTGTTTGCAACCTCTGTTGGCAGTGGTATCCATGATTTGCCTAAAATAGGATGATATCTTGACTGCTTTAGTTGAAGTTCAAGTACATAACCTTCATGCCAACCAGATCCACTTATTTTTGCCCTATCAATTGCTTCAAGGAAGTCAGGCAACAGTTTTTCTTTAAACACTTTTTCAAATCCTCTTCTCGAATTAACTGTGTGTTGTCTCGTTGAAATATATGAAATAATAACTTCTCCAGATTCCCTGGTAAATTCTATTTTAGCAACAATCTGAATCTTTACACTACCAGAAAGAAGATTTTCTTGCATTACGATAAAAGAGCTTCTTATCGATTCATATACATTAAAATAATTAGATATAGGTAAGTCAATTGTGTAAAACACGTTTCTTAATCTTTGAGAATTGTCCGACATTTTTATTTGTCCGACAAAAAAATAAATAGAAAATTACATAATGTAAAATGGCACTTTATTGACTGTAACTCCTACAATAAACAGATTTGTTTACACACTAACTCAAACCAATCATCATTATTGCTTTTGTATGTGCAATACCATTTTATTAAATTCAACAGCGTGAAAGTACAAATTTATTTTATATAGTTCTTTTGCTAAATTACTACACACTTTGCCAAACCAATCACTGTAATAATCATTAACAGTAAATGATTGTGTATTAATATCAACAGTTATTTTTTTTATAAATGGATTATCAACACATAAAGTTATATTACCAGACATATACACTATTGTCGATATCATAAATAAATTACCAGGTGTCTCTTTATTATAAAGCTGGCTTAAATATTTAATATTTTTAAAACAGTGTGTAATATCTATTATTTCACCAATAGGCCAATTTTGCTCCTCTTGTCCGTCCGTCATTTTTATAGACAAACCCAAAAGATAAATTAATTTACTAACCCATACCCTGTAGGTTGATCTGTCTTTAAAATAAGCTTTAGGTGCTTAGTAGATTTAAGTTTATTTTTTACACAGTCTCGTTCGTGTTTGTTGGGAATGACATCGTTTTCTCTGAGACAGTCTTCGAAGCTGTCACGATCCTTGCAGTAAAACAAACATATAAACTTTAACTGCTCACGAAAATCTTTTAGTACAGCATTATATTTCTGAGTGAGAATCCAAACACTAATGTTTGCGTGTCTGCCACTAAAGGCAAGTTCTGCTAATATGTTTCTCTTTTTGACAATATCTTTTTCTGCTGAGCAATCATCGACAATAAATAAAGTTGTCTGACCTTCAAAATGTTTGTAAAAATACTGTAGGTAGTCATTCAATTTTTTCTCAGGATCAATTAAGTAAATGTTATGATCAGTCCAAATAAAAAAACGGTTGAGATAAGCTTTGTTGTGTTTTATCGTTGGACAAAATATCACAATGTTTTCAAAATGATGAAGGTATCTTGTTTGTAAGAGATTAAGAACAAATTCAGTTTTTCCACACCCTGTAGCACCACAAAATAAACCACAGTGTGGGTCTAATGTCATCAAGTTCATTTTAATACACAATATAATTAATATATGTGTCCACTTAGTCTGCTTTCTGAAATATTTAGTTGGGCATCAAAAATTAGATACAAATATATATTTACTGCTCCAGCTGTTTCAACCTTTTTTTGTATCTGGATTGTAATTCCATCACTGCCATTTTCGACAGTACGACCTGATCCATGTAGATAGTCATCATCCGTACTACGCAGATCTAGCCAAAGTGCATACTTGTCTACCAGATATTGTGCTATTCTTACGTCATACAGATGCAGATCTTTAGATGCTATGTTTGCAGGTTTTTCTCTAATCCTTCCGCCTGCAAAATATTTTAGGATCTCACCATAGTGTTGGTAAGGTAGCATACCTGAAGCATACACTTGATTAGGACGGCCTTCAATAGTACAAGACAAATTAGTAATCTTTGGATTATAGAATGTTTCTGGAGTAGGAGCGTATGGATTTGCTGGTTGAACAAACAACATAAGAATGTCTTTTAGTGACCTAGCAGGAGTGTTTAGGTTGATGTTCCAAATCTGATCACTTTTGTTTTTATTAATTAAACTGTGCCTTATTACACGATCATAATAAATTGGAAGTCTTGATTGGTACTGATTTCGAATGAGGGTAGCTAGATGAGCATGTGTTACAATTTCATATTCCAAGGAAATGTTAGAGATCTTGTATGATGCATGGATATCAGTTGATTTGATAACTTTGGAGTAGTCATTAAACATTAGCTCGAAACTCAGACGGTCATTCAGTGCTCCTTGGTAATAAGGTAAATGAGATGTTAGGATTTCAAATTCAAGTGGAATGCAAAATCTATTACCATATGTATATGCCACAATAACATCAGCAGCAGATGTTGTTGATTTGTCTCCTGCATTTATTCTGAGTTTAGTAACATTATCAGCCTCTATACCTTGATAAATACGGTCTTCTCTTTCTTGACTTGTAAGCCAAAGGTCTTTGTAACAGTAAAATACATCAGCATCGTCAAGACTAAACACTTCCTGACCTTCAAGTTTAACTTTAATAGTCTTAATAATTGCTCTACCTATGTTTCGAACTAGTGTTCTGTTCACATCTGTTGTTGCTGAAAGTTCAATATTAAATGCAAGGTTAGCAGTACCAGGAACAATAACATCATTGGGACCCAGGTTAGGAAACTTGACAATAAGGGTTTGATTCTGGTCTATAGTACTAGGATTGTTAGTGATGACAATTGATTGCCTAATACCCTTAACGCCAAGAGGTTCACGTAGTTTTCTGTATGGGTCTAACTTTGATCCATAGGACTGTGTCATTTTTATTATGCACAAAAAATTAAATTAATAAAAACAATGGCAGCAGGAGGATTTGGTCATGATAATATTGAAATGGATGACATAAATGTCTCTGATAATAGTGCAACAGATATGTCTGGTACAAGTAATACTTCTTTTTTACAACAGCAACTTTTACAAAGTAAAGTTAACTCGTTTTATGATAGTGTTGGTGATCGCCCAGATTTTGTAGATCCTAATCAGTTTGAACTTGATAAAAAGGGTCATTTATATTTAAATACAGATAGAGGAAAAGTACAATTAACTTATTTAAAAGATCCCGCTAAGTTTAAAACTTTAGGTTCAATTAAAAGTAGTGTTGGTGGTGAGGCAGCACTACAGCGTTACCTCGGTGTTGGTGCTAAAAGGTTGCCACCTAGACTTGTTAGTACTCTTCATGATGTACAAACAAAATTGCCAACTGGACAAGAAATTGAAATTACTGAAGTAACAAAACTACCAGAAATAGCAAACACAGTAATACAAGAAACTTCATTTACAGAAGGGCAAATAAATGAGGAATTAAAAACAATTGGTGACTCTCCTTTGACAATGCGGGAGTTAGCTGGGTTGGATAATAACCCCCACCCGGGTCTGCCCTGGGGGACTTGGGTGGGGTTAGGTATTTTTTTAGTTCCCAGGGTCACCCTGGTCAGCCCCACAGGGTGGGTTTTTCTCTCTATTCTGGGGCATGTGTTTCTGTCTACCCTTTGTCCATTCACCTGTACCCCCACCCGGGTCTGCCCTGGGGGACTTGGGTGGGGTTAGGTATTTTTTAGTTCCCAGGGTCACCCTGGTCAGCCCCACAGGGTGGGTTTTTCTCTCTATTCTGGGGCATGTGTTTCTGTCTACCCTTTGTCCATTCACCTGTATTTGCCTTTTTAAAACTCTCCCTACTGTCTGCACTGCCTGTAGCTCTTGATATTGGATGTGTGTTGCTAAATGGTCTTAGCTTTATTTAGGCCCCATGTTGTAGGTTTATTTAACGTATTTGACCGGCTGGCGACATACATTCAATGTTCTGTTTATATTTTTTTTTTCACAAGCAGTGCAGGCACGTCCTGAGAAAGCCTTGTTGCTGTCGGGACGTTAAGCAATGTACAATCAATGGGTTGGATAAAGCACTTCAGTCAATAAGGGGTGAGCTTGTAAATAATTTAGCCAAACTAGGTGAACTTGATAAACATATTAAAAGAGAAAAAGAAAAATTAGCTAAAGCTGATGATGAAAATTATGACACAGAAATGAAAGAAAGAATACAACACAGATTAAATGATTTGCATACAGAAAGATCTGCGCGACTAGAAGTAGTTGAAATTGGGAAAGAAAAATTGAAAACACAGGTCAACAGGATTAGAGAAACTATTCAGAAAATACTTCACGAAGACACAACTTTAGCTGAGAGATTAAAAACACTTTTCAGAGAGCAGGGTATCACTATTGCAAGTTTAATTACTGCTCTTGGATTTATTATTAGTACTGTAGTGTTAGCTGTAACAGGAGGTGGTAGTAGTCCAGCACCTCCGGGTCCTCCAACTCCATCAGACCCAAAAGATTTACAGACTTGGGTAAAAAAAACAGTTGTCTCATATATCAGACTTGCTTAAAAAATTAGCTGTAAAAGCAGCAGATGCTTTACCAGGTATTATAGGCAGTGTTGTCAGTTGGCTTATTAGTACTGCAGCAAAGGTAGTAGGGTTTATGGCAGAGCATGTGTGGATCTTTTTGGTAACAGTAGGAGGGTTAATTATAGGATACTTAATGAAACAGGTAAAGAAGTAGTATTCCTAATCCAGTAAGACCTATTACCAATGCAGTTCTTTCTGACTCATGTGTGTTTTCTTGTAATGAATCTTGGTCTGGTAATGAATCTTGGTCTGTTACTGTCTGTACTGGTGTTACTGGTTGTATAGGTGGAGTTACTAGCTGTATTGATGGTGTTACTTGAGTTACAGGTGGTGTTACTTGAGTTACAGGTGGTATTACTGGTTGTATAGGTGGTGTTACTGTCTGTACTGGTAATTTTATTTGTTGTATTGTTGTTACTGGTTGTATGTTAGAGGTTGTTGGACTCAAGTTTACGGATTGATTAAGTCCTAATTTCTGATCACTCCCTGCAACAACTATTTCATTATTATAATTTGTTATTACTCCAATTTGTAGTTGAAGGTCTGATGGTAACATGTATAACCCAATTCCAACTACAAAGTCAACTTTTGATCTGGCATATCTGAGAACGTCTTGGTAGTGTTGTATGCTTGATGGTAAATCTACCACTGAATTAATTGAGTCTTCCATGTTTGCTAAAAACTGTTTTTGTGCTTCAAATTTGCCATTACCATTTAAAATGTTTGATTTTGTTTGAGCTTGTGATCCTAAAATACACCACACATACGTTCTGATAGACTCATTAATGCGTTCAACTCCTGCTTGAGTAAACCCTTCACTCTTATCTAAAATAAATGTGGTCCAGGCATTAGATTGTTTCTGTTCAATTGAGCCTAACCAGACTTCTGATTTTGATGAAAATGAAGAGTAGGGAGGCCAGTAATCTTTCTGATATTGTCTGTGACTCGTACCATAATATAATGTTCCCATACCTTTGTGATCATCAAGTTTTTGTGTAAAGTCATACTTTGTACTAATGTTAAATTCATTACAGATCCGTTCAAATGCTTTCAAATCCATTGGATTGTTAAACTGGTTAAAACTAGATTCAGTTGGCAGTGGAGTATGCAGTTCTGACAGTATTCTTCTAAGTTGGTAATACATGTGAAAACGATAGACAGACTTAATCAGTTTGTTTGGGTGATTTAAATGTTCTGTAAAAGAAACACCACAACCTGTAGTAGAACATAGTATAGCAAAGTTAAGTTGGTTTTGAAACATTTGTAGTGGGCTTGATGACCACCTTCTTGCAGTTGCATCATCTGTTATTGGAGGGTTTAGGTAATGATTATAAGGGTTTGGTACTTTTACTTGAAATAAATCTGCTTCAGACAAAGCTATATCAAGCTGATTTAATTGAATTATTTTTTGTTCATATGTTGGTGCAACATTGTATTTGGCATCCACATTAAATTGGTATGCATTTACAGTAGCAATTGTTGGTGATTTAAATTCCATTGTGCTTTTTTATGTGATAATAAAAAAATGTTTATAACCTTAACAAATATTGACACAAGCAAACCAGTGTGGTTAAATAATGGGATTGATAATCGAGATGGTTGCAAGACGGTAGCTATACATGAAATGTTCTACACAGTAAAGTGGTTTAATGTAACTGATGATACAAGTTTTTATGCGATTTATGCAGATACTAGTAATAGTGGTTTAGACAAAAATATACACTTTATACCATCTGGGTATTATGACTTTTGTACTTTAGCTACATGGTTTCAAAATAATTTAAAAATTAAAGCAACTTTAAATCAGGCTAACTTGTTTGTTGAATTAGAAATTCCTACAGGTAGTATACCTTTATTTTCAAGTGAACTTGCATATTTATTAGGTTTAATAGACAGAAATATAACACCTGTAAATTGGGCAACTGGTTTTGCAGATAATGGTACTAATGGATGGTATTATACAGCAGTTGTAACTAAAATAACAGGAACATATCCTGTTCATTTGTCAGTAAAACCATTTCTAAATGTTTATTTAAAAGAACTTGACACAACTGAAAATATATATAATGGAAAGCCTTCAGCTTTGTTGAGATGCTTACCAACTGGAACTGCTCCATATTGTGAAAGTGAAGTTATTAGATTTTCTAATTTACAGTTTAAAAAATTAGGTGCCAGTTTCTTTGAATCACTGAGCTTATATGTAACTAATCAAGATGAAAAACCAGTTGTAATGCATGATTTTACTGTTGTTTTGGAAGTTAAATAGTTTTATTTTTGATAAAAAAAAAATGAGTGCTGGACCGAAGTCAAAAATTATTCCAGTTGCATGTCCATCAATAGAGTTGAAAGATTTGGCTGACGTGCAAGATTTCGAAAAAGAAGGCGAGGTAGGAGAAGTGTATGGCCTTGAACTTGTGTCTGTTGGGTTGTACAAACGAAAGGCAATTGAAGATGAGAGGCAGTTTCCTAAACTTAGTCAATTTCGTGATGTTACTGTTCCTACTCCCGTAAGTAATGTGTTATACAGTTTAAAATATGTTGGTAATAAATGGGTAATTATTCCTAATCCTGCTCCGCTTTTACCTATGCCGCTTAAATGGGACATAAAGTTTGCATTTATTAGTCCTTATGTTTATTTGCCCCACCCGGGTCTGCCCTGGGGGACTTGGGTGGGGTTAGGTATTTTTTAGTTCCCAGGGTCACCCTGGTCAGCCCCACAGGGTGGGTTTTTCTCTCTATTCTGGGGCATGTGTTTCTGTCTACCCTTTGTCCAACCCCACCCGGGTCTGCCCTGGGGGACTTGGGTGGGGTTAGGTATTTTTTAGTTCCCAGGGTCACCCTGGTCAGCCCCACAGGGTGGGTTTTTCTCTCTATTCTGGGGCATGTGTTTTCTGTCTACCCCTTTGTCCATTCACCTGTTTTTGCCTTTTTAAAACTCTCCCTACTGTCTGCACTGCCTGTAGCTCTTGATATTGGATGTGTGTTGCTAAATGGTCTTAGCTTTATTTATGCCCCATGTTGTAGGTTTATTTAATGTATTTGACCGGCTGGCGACATACATTCAATTTTCTGTTTATTTTTTTTTCACAAGCAGTGCAGGCACGTCCTGAGAAAGCCTTGTTGCTGTCGGGACGTTAAGCAATGTACAATCAAACAACCTTATGTTTATTTTACTGATGAAGGTGCCCTAGTATTTAAAAAAGTTGTTAACTCTGAACCAATGCTTGTAAGTCTTGTGCCAAGCTATTCAGCAGAAACCAATAGCAGAGAAAAACTAAAACTTCAAGAGTATGGAAAGCGAAGGTATCTTCTTACAAATAGAAAAGGTAGGACAGATACTTCTATTTCGTTCGTACCAGCAAATTTTACTATAGATAGAGATGCGACAATAGTTTTTGAAATTCTCATAAGATCTGCAGAAACTGAAAAAGAAGCAAATATTGCGCAGGGAATCAAACTTGTGTGGGATAGCTCAGTAGCAGAGTCAACAAAGGTTGTTATTGCTATTAGAAAAAATAATACAGACTTAGAAGTTTTGAGTAGTGTCCCTGCTGTTATGGTAATGATTGATAAACAAATTTTTGTTCGTTTAAGTTTTATAAACCTTGAACACATAGACCTTGTTTCATTTTATTATGCTAGCAAATTGTATACATTTGAAGAGTTGCAAAATAAAATAGAAGATTAAAAAGATATTTGTTCTTAAAATGCCGTCACTGTATCCTCAAATACAATCTGATAAAACATTACGGGCAGACTCATTCCGTTTAATTAATATTACAGAAGCATTAAAATATTTAGAAGAAGAACAAGCAAAATACTCTCGGTGCAAACGCCGTTACAGTACGGTTTTCAATTCTGTACACAACACTTCAATGACCATGGGTGTGGTTTCGGCCGGATTATCTGTAGGAGGTATAGCTCTGTTTGCCACTGGAGTTGGAAGTGTTATAGGAATTGCTGTTGAAGGTGTTGGCCTTGTCACAAGTCTGGCTTGCTTTGGTATGGAAGCCATTAACAAAAGATTTTATATGAAGTTGCAGAAGCATGAAGCATTGAGTACACTTGCTGGAGCTAAGCTAAGCAGTATGAAACTTATTATTAGTAAGGCTTTAAATGATAATGAAATTGATGATAATGAATTTAAGAGAGTCCAGGATGATTTGGTCAATTACAAGCAACAAAAATCTGAAATACAAAATAAAATTCGTAATCAAGCTGTAAATGTTGAAGAGTTAAAGAAATCTTTTTTAGAACAAGGAAAAAAAAATAGGTGTAGAAGAAACTATGAAAAAGGTTCAAGGATTTATAAGCAAGTAAAGATAAGTTTTGTTAATCAATTATTTTTGTCATACAATTTAAAAAGAGATGTTTAAAAAAAGTTTTGTTGTTGTCCTTGTAACTTGGAAAATCTGTCCGAGTATCTTAATGACTTGGGTAAGTACTTATAAGTTCTTATGTTAGGTTATTGTAAGAACTTGTTTTAAGGCACTTAAAAGAACTTATGACAACTAACATGTAAAGATAACTTTAAAGTTAGTTGACAGTTGTAAGTGTCTTTTATTTAGGTTGTGATCTGTCTTAATGATTATAATAAATCTATAAAACGTGGGGAGGGGTGATTGTATTATTGGAGTTGGTTTGTCAGAATAGCTAGTTGATTATAATAAAACTATAAAATGGGTGGTTTGAAAATCTCTTATATCCTATCAATTAAATGATTTCTGAAATGGAATTATAATAGTTAGATAATAAAGGTATTGTTTATATTATTGGAGTTGGTTTGTCTGAATAGCTAGTTGATTATAATAAAATCTCTTGTATCCTAATAATTGAACTTTAAAAATATTAAAAATATTATTGAAGTTGGTTTGTCTAAATAGCTAGTTGATTATAATAAAACTACAAAATGGATGGGGGGTGGTTTGGGAGTCTCCCTATTCCTATCTCTGGTCTAAGGGAAGCAACCACTATAATATGTTTCACCAACCATTTCTAAAACATCTGAAAGTGAATGCCCTTGTCGGATGGTGTCGGAACAAGGCCAAAATAGCCGACAACGTGCCTTGGATCGTCTCTGACGATGAGCTTGTTCAATCCTCATGAGCGCGGTTTCAACGGTGATTTTTACTATTTTAGCTCGTAAAATTGTGATTCAATAAGGGACAGATCTCTTGTCTGATTTCTTTGCTTGTGGAATACAATTTTCTGCAATGTTGGTGAATAAATCTGGGGTTTTTTTTGTTGCATGTGCTTACACTGTTGTTACCAAAACCGCGTTTCTCATTTTTTGCTCCGCCATGTTTGTTCTGTTGCATAATAATCAAATTGGTTCTATTTCCCACACGTCCTTTTCCTGCTACGTCTGAAGAGAACTGACTCTTTGAGAATGTTACGATGGGAAGGCCTAGGAGTTAACCTTTTTAGCCGTGGGACCCTGCAGCAGGAGATGGATTGATCATGACAGTTCAACAGTAGTGCCAGATGAGCTAAGGCGCCAAGCTCATCTGGCACTACCCTTGAATTATCATGATCAACCCATCTCCTACAACTGGTACATAGTCTTTAGGCAACAAAATGTGAGAAATGGGCCCTTGGGGCTAAAAACCGCTTAGGGTATCATCATTCATGACTTCCAGCTTTTGAGAAATGGGACCTTGGGGCTAAGAACCGCTTAGGGTATCATCATTCATGACTTCCAGCTTTTGAGAAATGGGACCTTGGGGCTAAGAACCGCTTAGGGTATCATCATTCATGACTTCCAGCTTTTGAGAAATGGGACCTTGGGGCTGAGAACCGCTTAGGCCTTTAGGGTATCACCATTCTGCATGACTTCCAGCTTTTGAGAAATGGGACCTTGGGGCTGAGAACCGCTTAGGGTATCTGTATCATCATTCATGACTTCAGCTTTTGAGAAATGGGACCTTGGGGCTGAGAACCGCTCAGGGTATCATCATTCATGACTTCCAGCTTTTGAGAAATGGGACCTTGGGGCTGAGAACCGCTTAGGGTATCATCATTCAGGACTTCCAGCTTCTGAGAAATGGGACCTTGGGGCTGAGAACCACTTAGGGTATCATCATTCAGGACTTCCAGCTTTTGAGAAATGGGACCTTGGGGCTGAGAACCACTTAGGGTATCATCATTCATGACTTCCAGCTTTTGAGAAATGGGACCTTGGGGCTGAGAACCGCTTAGGGTATCATCATTCAAGACTTCCAGCTTTTGAGAAATGGGACCTTGGGGCTGAGATTGAGAACCACTTAGGGTATCATCATTCATGACTTCCAGCTTTTAACCCATTACATCCTGAGGCTGATCTAAAAAAAAAAATGACCTACTTTAACTGTCCTATAAAGACTATCATACAGATTAAGAGATAGATCAATCATAGTTCAAGGGTGGTGCCAGAATATCTTTGCGCCTGAGGTGCCAAGCTATCCTGGCACTACCCTTGAACTATCAGTCAAATTAATTTCAAGCAAATGTATCAGAATGAAAAGAGTTTTTTTTTTTTTTTTAAAAACAGTTTATACTAATTATACCACGGATCACTTCTGAAAATACTGGACTTGCTTGTTGTGATAGCAGTTTTGTCATTTGTGTCAAGTTTATCCTGTCTGCAGTCAAAACTGTTGACAAATCTGTAGGCGAGTGGCCATGCTGGTGTTTTCAGTTCTGTGTACATGTGGGCAGAGGGTTGATAAAAATGGATTTGGGATGAAAAAATGTGTCAACTTACTGTTAGAACACATTATCATGTAGGATAACAAAGATGAAACTCTTAGAACACATTATCATGTAATTTCTTGCGAGCATGCAATATTTTTAACAAGATTTGAGCATTCATAGACTATGTGAATCTTTTTTATTTGCCCTTTTTGAGAGTCTGTAGACATTTCTTTTAAAGACATGTGCGACATTTTAGCCTGAGATTTTTATCTATATTTACATCTTGTCTTAAGACCTTGCTTTTAGTCTGGCTGACCAGATTTTTACCCATCCCGCCGTGAGATGGCCTTAGTCGCCTGCTCGGCGTTAAACCCAAATAACTAACTAACTAACTAACTAACATTATCATGTAGGATAACAAAGATGAAACTCTTAGAACACATTATCATGTAGGATAACAAAGATGAAACTCTTAGAACACATTATCATGTAGGATAACAAAGATGAAACTCTTAGAACACATTATCATGTAGGATAACAAAGATGAAACTCTTAGAACACATTATCATGTAGGATAACAAAGATGAAACCTGACAATGAACATGTTAACCCTCTGCCTGTCTGTAGCAGTTTTAGTCAATGATTCCTGTAGAAATCATCGCAACTACAACTGCTACCGACATGCAGAGGGTTAATATAGATCAACGTAAACATGTATCATTGTCGCCAGCTCTTTTGAGAACTTCCAGAACAATCACAAGTAGCTTGTGTCTGGCCTACTATTTTTAACAGCCAATCATACAAATAGGAAGGGGTCTCAAAGATGTGTGTGTGTATGCAAACACCTACAAGAAATGTGCATGGTCTACCAAAATACATGATTCACACACACACGAAAAAATAAGCAATAATTTTCAGAATGATGCCTGTATGGGGCAGAATGAAATCATTAACGTTGACCTCAAACTGGCACTGTAGTATAACCATGGGTGGGACTTTTCCAGCTACAGGGCGGATTTCCGGATTTAGAAAAAACAAAATAATTTTTTATTTTTATTTTTTTCACTTAATAAGTGCCCCAAGACCCTCGCTTCAGGATTCAACTTTTTTTTGGTCCCGCCCATGTATAGCTTTGTATCAAGAATGAACCATTGTTTGCTGTGTGCTGTTTGCAGGCCGCGCATGATGGAGCTGCTTCAGTCTGGAACTACTCTGGTGGTTGATCGCTACTCCTTCTCAGGTGTCGCATACTCGGCTGCCAAACCTGTGAGTTTGTATGACAATCTGCGACTTCACTCTTTGGGTGTCAGTAGCGGTTATAGTCGCGATGATTCCTGCAGGAAAGGTTGCAACTAAACCCGCTGCAGACACCCGACCATTATTCTCTGGAGCCCCTGCAGGTCACGTTGATTCCTGCAGGAAAGATTGCAACTAAACCTGCTGCAGACACCCGACCATTATTCTCTGGAGCCCCTGCAGGTCACGATGATTCCTGCAGGAAAGATTGCAACTAAACCTGCTGCAGACACCCGACCATTATTCTCTGGAGCCCCTGCAGGTCACGATGATTCCTGCAGGAAAGATTGCGACTAAACCCGCTGCAGACACCCGACCATTATTCTCTTGAGCCCCTGCAGGTCACGATGATTCCTGCAGGAAAGATTGCAACTAAACCCGCTGCAGACACCCGACCATTATTCTCTGGAGCCCCTGCAGGTCACGATGATTCCTGCAGGAAAGATTGCAACTAAACCTGCTGCAGACACCCGACCATTATTCTCTGGAGCCCCTGCAGGTCACGATGATTCCTGCAGGAAAGATTGCAACTAAACCCGCTGCAGACACCCGAGCATTATTCTCTGGAGCCCCTGCTGGTCACGATGATTCCTGCAGGAAAGATTGCAACTAAACCCGCTGCAGACACCCGACCATTATTCTCTGGAGCCCCTGCAGGTCACGATGATTCCTGCAGGAAAGATTGCAACTAAACCCGCTGCAGACACCCGACCATTATTCTCTGGAGCCCCTGCAGGTCACGATGATTCCTGCAGGAAAGATTGCAACTAAACCCGCTGCAGACACCCGACCATTATTCTCTGGAGCCCCTGCAGGTCACGATGATTCCTGCAGGAAAGATTGCAACTAAAACCGCTGCAGACACCCGACCATTATTCTCTGGAGCCCCTGCAGGTCACGATGATTCCTGCAGGAAAGATTGCAACTAAAACCGCTGCAGACACCCAAGCATTATTCTCTTGAGCCCCTGCAGGTCACGATGATTCCTGCAGGAAAGGTTGCAACTAAACCCGCTGCAGACACCCGACCATTATTCTCTGGAGCCCCTGCAGGTCACGAAGATTCCTGCAGGAAAGATTGCAACTAAACCCGCTGCAGACACCCAAGCATTATTCTCTGGAGCCCCTGCAGGTCACGATGATTCCTGCAGGAAAGATTGCAACTAAACCCGCTGCCATTATTCTCTGGAGCCCCTGCAGGTCACGATGATTCCTGCAGAAAAGATTGCAACTAAACCCGCTGCAGACACCCAAGCATTATTCTCTGGAGCCCCTGCAGGTCACGATGATTCCTGCAGGAAAGATTGCAACTAAACCCACTGCAGACACCCAAGCATTATTCTCTGGAGGCCCTGCAGGGGCTGATGGCGATCTATACCTCTCGCAAACAGAATGTTCATTAACCCTTTGGGTGTCGCCTATGCTTTCTCCATGTTTTCATTGTAAGTGTTTCACATTCAGTCTGCCTTGCTAACCATCTCATCCCCAAGGCCCCATTTCTCACATTGTGGAGGTGTTGCCTAACGACTATGTACCAGTTGCAGGAGATGGATCGACCATGATAATTCAAGGGTAGTGCCATGTTAGCTTGGCGCCTGAGGGCGCCAAGCTAATGTGGCACTACCCTTGAATTGTCATGGCTAAGCCATCTCCTGCTGTAGGAATCCGGGTCAGAAAGGGCTAAGAATCTGTGCACTGTTGTGTTGCACTTAGTTTAGTTTGTTACATTTAGTCTGCCTTTGTAAGGTGCCGTCTGAGCTCACTTTTACGGGAATTTAGCACTGTGTCCTTTGTAAGGTGCTGTCTGAGCTCACTTTTATGGGAATTTAGCACTGTGTCCTTTGTAAGGTGCCGTCTGAGCTCACTTTTACGGGAATTTAGCACTGTGTCTTTTGTAAGGTGCCGTCTGAGCTCACTTTTACGGAAATTTAGCACTGTGTCCTTTGTAAGGTGCTGTCTGAGCTCACTTGTACAGGAATTTAGCACTGTGTCCTTTGTAAGGTGCCGTCTGAGCTCACTTGTACGGGAATTTAGCACTGTGTCCTTTGTAAGGTGCCGTCTGAGGCTCACTTTTACGGGAATTTAGCACTGTGTCCTTTGTATAACAAACCAAGGGGAATTACTCAGCGCTGGACAGAATGTTGCAGGTGGAGAATGTTTCTCTCGCTGCCGTGAATCAGCCACGTTTACATCCACAGATCAAGTTGCACATCCACTGCTCAGTCTTTGTATATGAGGTCTACATCACGGCTCTGGAGACAGATCGACCATCTTATCTTGGCTTGACTTCGCGAACGAAGATTCTATAGGGCTTGCCCACGTCGTCTGCAGGCATTTTCGTGGCTGCGGAGGCCAATCCGGGACAGGCAGGTTCGACCGCAGTGGCTGCAGGGGAAGGTCTGGTCAGGGTTCTGAGTTACGACAGCTCTGTTTTTTCTTCTGAGCCGCTTGTCCTTAAGGTTAGCTCTGCGAGAATCCTCAAAGGAGACGGCTGCCTTGTGAATGGTGGAGCGCCAGGTGTCACGGTCCGCGGCAAGCGAAGACCACTGGTGGTGGTCGATTTGGCAGGCACTAAGTGACTTCTTGAGACCGTCTTTGTATCTCTTCTTTGGTGCCCCTCTGTCTCGGTGTCCAGTGGCGACCTGACCATGACAGTTCAAAGGTGGTGTCAGAATAGCTTGGCGCCTCCAGGCGCCAAGCTATTCTGAGACCATTCTTGAACTATCATGGTCAGGCCGCACCCTGTCAAAGCTTGTCAGGAATTACTATCATGGTCAGTCCACACCCTGTCATAGTGTGTCAGGAATTACTATCATGGTCAGTCCACACCCTGTCATAGCGTGTCAGGAATTACTATCATGGTCAGTCCACACCCTGTCATATCGTGTCAGGAATTACTATCATGGTCAGTCCACACCCTGTCATAGCATGTCAGGAATTACTATCTTGGTCAAAGGGATGTAGATGATCGTCTTGTTCTATACCTGCATATTTCTCTGTGGGCTGGCGAATGGGTGCCTGATAGGCGGGGGCAGGGGATCTAACTGTTCGTCTGTCCAGCGCTGAGTAATTCCCCTTGGTTTGTTGTACAATTCTGCCAGCGCTAGCCTCACCTATCTGGTTTGCGAGTATCATGGTCAGTCCACACCCTGTCATATCGTGTCAGGAATTACTATCATGGTCAGTCCACACCCTGTCATATCGTGTCAGGAATTACTATCATGGTCAGTCCACACCCTGTCATAGCGTGTCAGGAATTAATATCATGGTCAGTCCACACCCTGTCATAGCATGTCAGGAATTACTATCGTGGTCAGTCCACACCCTGTCATAGCGTCAGGAATTACTATCATGGTCAGTCCACACCCTGTCATAGCGTGTCAGGAATTACTATCATGGTCAGTCCACACTCTGTCATAGCATGTCAGGAATTTATGGGTTATCTCTTCAAGTGAAAAGAAAATTTGTTTTCTGATGCAAATATGAAATACGATTGGTAACCAGACCATAATGGTATACATAGAAAACCTGTGGACTATTTTTTTGCCATTTGACTTTTATGACTGTCGCCCATAACAAGGGTTTCCACGACATAAGTGGACGCATTTTTAAAAAAAATGTATCTGTCATTATTCACTGGACTGATTCAGCTCATTGTTTTATTTTTTCCCATCAGGATTTCACATTTGATTGGTGTCGGCAACCTGAACGAGGGTTGTTGCTGCCTGATCGTGTGTTCTACTTGACGCTGAGCCCAGACGTTGCCGCAAATCGGGGCGATTTTGGCAACGAACGATATGAGAAACCAGACTTTCAGGCCAAGGCAGCTGCCAACTTTGACAAACTGAAGGATGAGACGTGGACTGTACGTGATGGAGCACAAAGTGGTTTTGTTTGAACAGACGCGTTTCTTCCTCGGCTACCTCTTTAACCCTTTGGCTGTCGGTAGCACTTCCTGTCGTAATGATTCCTGCAGGAATCATCGCAACAACAAAAAACCGCTACCAACAGCCGAAGTTTCAAAATGCAAGGGCATATATTGTCAGACCTGCCTACTCTTACGATTTCGCCGTATTTCTTACGAGTTTGGGTGGTTTTTTTTACGGTCTTCAGGTCATGTATCAATTTTCTTCGGTAGCTTTCCCCCCCCCCCCCCCCCCCCCCCCCCCGGGCAAATAGACAGTTTGATTGTGCTGTTTCTGCCGGTAGTAGAAAGCCTGGTCCTGATTGGCTACTGCGCTGACCTATAATTTGGTCTAGCCAATTGGAAAGCGTGTCTTTGTTTGCGTTCATTCTAGCGGATGGGATCGCTTCACTTTGTAATTTTGAGGTTCACGGTCGGTCGGTGCAAAATCATGCCTCCAAAAATGAGTAAACGCAACAGACGACGAAACAGAAGCGGATGGACGTCTGTATAATTCATTTTTTTAATGTTATGTGTATTTATGCAACGCTTAATAATAAAAACACCCTCAAAAATGTAAAATTGGTTGGCGTCTCTCGTGGGTGTGTTTCACATGACTTCCAGTCGGCTGTGCAGTCAAACTATAATTTTACTGACAGTCTCTCAAATCTTGCTGAGAGTTTTCCTAAATCTTCCTGACAACCGCATGATCATGTAGGCAGGTCTGGATTGTCCCCTTTCACAATGTCAGATGTCGAATTGAATTTGACATTTAAAACTTAACTTGTTCATCTCTGACTCCTCATAACAGCAGATGTAGGGACTGTGATAGTTCAAGGGTGGTGCCAGAATAGCTTGGTGTCAAGAGGTGCTAAGCTATTCTGGCCCCACCCTTTAACTGTCATAGTCAGTTTGTCTCCAAACTGAAATTTCGTCTTTAGGCAACAAACAAACAATATCGAGATTGGACTGCATCTGTTGAGCATGTGTTGGACTGTGTGTGTGTGTGTTCGCTTCTATTTTTAGCTGTCAAAAACCCAATTCAGAGTTGGCAGAAATATTTTTGTGACGGACTAGATTTGAAAAGAAGACAAGTAAAAGGATGCATGGAAAAAATACATGTTGATGGAAACAACAAAAATAAAATTGTATCAGCCATGACAATTTGGGTGATCTTATATTTCGATTTTTTTCCCCCCATGAAAGAATAGTAGCTTATTGGATGCAAAAAAGAAATGTGTGTTCATTGGCGATTTCTTTTGTGCCAAATTGATACATTTTGTATTGTTCATTGTTTCAGATTATCAATGCCGACAAAAAGAAGGAAGATCTCTCAGTCGAGATATTGGATCATGCCAAGAAGGTCATTGACAGTGCCAGAGAGGCTGATTTGGGGAAGCTGTGGGTGTCATAATTCGTTCAAGATGCATAACAAGCCAATCTATCACTAAGTAAAAGCCCTGCATCCGCATGTGGTGTTTATTAAAGGTGTGAACTCCCTTGTGCGTGTAGCCACCAGTACTTTAAACAGTTCATGTGGATGCGTGCGTGTGGGGTTAACCCTTTGGGTGTCAGGTTTTAGTTGTGATGTTTCTTGTAGGAATCGTCGTGACTAAAACCGCCAATGACACCCAAAGGCTTAATAGATTAGATTCTGATTGAATCACGATTTGATTTTGAGATCGTGTCATTTTTCAACTTCATAAATGCAACTTCATAATTTCAAAGGCAGCAGACTGTCTGGAGCTTTGTCGCGTGAGTTATACCATATGCATGGGTGGGACTTTTCCAGCTACAGCCGGATTTTAAAATATATATATGTTTTTCACTTAAAACATGCCCCAAGACCCTCGCTTCAGGATTCAACTTTTTTTTATCGGTCCCACCCATGCATATGCCACTTGGAAAACTAGCCACCCATTGTCTCGGCAAACGTAGTTTAACCCGTTTCATCCTGAGGCTGATTTTCATTTTATTTGCTTATTGTCCTGTGAAGGCTACATTACAGATTAGGAGACAGATCAACCATTTCAGTTCAAGGGTGGTGCCATAATAGCTTGGCGCCTATAGGCGCCAAGCTATTCTGGCACCACCCTTGAACTGTCGGTCAAAATAATTTCAAGCAGGAGTGTGCGGGGATGAAAAGGGTTAACTTGTTCCAGACATGACGCCTATGGATATGTGGCGGTTTGGTGCGTACCCATAGGCCGCACGTCTCGAATGAGTTGAGCGCTGTGTACAGTGAAAGTGCATCCCTCTTGGACACCAGACCCAGGTTCGCTTATGCCAGTTCAGCTAACTGGCCGTAAAATGAAGAATTGCTTCCTGTGTTGCAAAAAGGGCTGACAAGTGGACATGACTGCTAGTGAGAGGAAGGAAACAGGCTTATAACGGACCACATTTCTCGGCAGCTGAAAAAAAAGAGAAAGAAGGCCTTGGAAATGTCCAGAGAAACGAGCAAAGATTCGATTTTGGATCAGATGGTGTGTCGAGTTGGCTGGCCTTGAAGGTGGAACTTGGACTGAAGTCGCACACATGTCGTCTGCATGTTGATATTCAACATCTGGGTTCTGACGGCATATTTAGACGTTTCTGGTGGAGGAGACAGCAAAAAATGTTGCACTTCAAAATGTGATTTTCATGTTGCTGATGGTCACCATATTTAATAGGTAACGATGTTTTCCATGTACACGCGTCAAAGCTAGTGTTAGACAGACACAGTATCGGGGTCATCTGTACCCAATCATTTCTCAGATGTTTGCTAAAACTTGGAACCATGGTGTGGGACTTCAAGAACTGGTATTTAAAGTATTAACCCATTCCGAGAAAATCTGAACACCCATAACTGCAAGAGGTATATATCCTCATGAGCCCCCGCAGTTGTGCGGGCTCATGAGGATCTATGCCTCTTGCTAACACCACTTTCAATCCTTGTTCCTGGGACATCCATGGGTTTTTTTGTGTGTTAAACTGACAAAGATTACAGAAACTCGGTCTGCATCAACTGGCACTTCATTGGGTTAAAAAATGCAGCACCATGATATGTACTTAATTAATTAGTATGTTGGCTTGATTAGCCTTCATGATGATTCTGTGATAACGGTCTTGGAATCGTATTCTGGGAATCATAACCTGGAAAGGTTAGCCCTTTCAGCCCCAAGGTCCCATTTCTCAAATTTTGGAGGTGTTGCCTAATGACTATGTACCAGTTGCAGGAGATGGATTGACCATGATAATTCAAGGGTAGTGCCAGAATAGCTTGGCGCCTGAAAGTGCCATGCTAATCTGGCACTACCCTTGAATTATTATGGTCAATCAATCTCCTGCTCTAGAGACTCGGGGCTAAAATGGGTAAAAATAAATTGAAGTCATTTTGAAGGGTTTTTTGGGTAGTGATTTATTGTGCTATGCATTTTATATAATTTGAAACTTTCATTTGGGATTTCCGTGTCCATAGTAAAGTAAGAGCCATTTTATATGTACTTTTGAAAACGCACTTAAGGAGATTTTCTATGGGTGCCTTCGTTTTGATAATTTGACCTTACTAGTGTAATAATTAGACAGCACTCATGACTAAAATCTTTTTGGAGTGGAATCATGCACAACATAATTCCTAGGTTTCTACATAATATTGAGACATGCTTTGACCATGTATAGGTTTATAATCTTTTCATAGGGGTCTGACTATGGTGCTTTGACTAAATGCAAATCCGCTGCGCCACCGTGGGCGTGCCACCGTGTTATTAGCTCAAGTCAGAATACAAGGGAGGAAATGAACCATGCATGCAAAATTCTATCTGTGGCTGGAAGCATGCCGGACCTTTTTCTCAACAACTCAAGTTCAACATGAAACCCTTTAGTAGAGTGCCGTGAAAGAGCCTAGAGGCCATTATGCACTGCTGTGCATCCATTGTTTTCTGCCGTGTAAAGTCGAAGCAAATTACTCGAGAAGATATTGACAGCTGAGCAGTGTTTAAACCAGACTCCATTAAAGTAGAGCTTTTAGGGCTGGGGGAAATACGTACCTAAAGCGATTGCTGTGTGCACATTCATTTTGACAGTTGATCATGCACTCTTGTTTTAATTTCATTGGATATTCTAATTTACATAAACTAATGAAAAATGAGCATGATGTGTATTTCTGGCCACATCTAAAACCTAACAAATGGACATCTGCTAAAATGATGCTTGACTGTGCAAAAAGCTGCCTTGATACTAAACCCTCAGTTTTGATCGATGGACAAGGTTGGTATGGATTTGTGGCAAATATCTACTGAGTTTGTTCAGTTCGAGGTTTTAGGCGGAGGATTGCTTTGAGGGTTCATAACTGCTCTGGAATCAAAGTGCACCGCCACTTCACGTGCGTTTCGTTTCCTCCCTTGTATTCTGAATTGAGCGGGTGGCGGCCCTATGAATCTTTTGTAATCTTTTTCGCATCATGAGGAACCTGATCACTAAATAGTAATTAGAATTTGATATTTATTTTGTGTATTTGGTCATTTCAAACTTTATAGGTTTGTGAAAAAGTGTGTCGTCATATACATCCTGCTCTGCATTCTGACAAAAGCTTTCACTGGGGTGGTCATAATGTATGATGAGTTGGTGTGTGGTTTCTGAGTCTTTGCTCCATTTACCTTCATCAGCACAATATATTAAAATGCAGAATTTTGAGTGGTTTTGGGTGCATTTGCTATTATGTAAGAAAATCAGACTTCTTTTGTTTTTTAAACCCATTTAGCCCCGAGTCCCTACAGCAGTAGATGGATTGACCATGATATTTCAAGGGTTGCGCCAGATTCGCTTGGCACCTGAAGGCGCCAAGCTAATCTAGCACTACCCTTAAATTATCATGGTCAGGCCATCTCCTGCAACTGGTGCATAGTCATTAGGCAACGCCTGCAAAATTTAAGAAATGGTACCTTGGGGCTAAAGGAGTTAACCTGTGCAAATTGCCTGGAATATGAAATCCAGACCATAATGCTGACTGAAGCATGCAAAATGCAAAGATCTTCTCAGCAAAGACAAACACACTTAGAAAGACAATTACAACACAGTTTATTAATATTTCGGTTTAAACCCGTTTCCAAAATATTTCGGTTTAAACCCGTTTTCAAAGTAGATACGAACAAGTACACATCCTGCTACATATCGACGTGATACTTCTGATCACAAAAAGATTGTAGCAAATTGTGTGTACTTGTATGTATGATTTTTTTTTTAATATAAAAAAAGGTTAAAATACAATTACAAGACAGTTAATTGTCTTTTCTGAGCATGTTTGTTTCATTGGGATGTTCTTCGCTGGAGCTTGAATAAAATCTCGGCGTTAAAAAAGTGTTTTTGGCTTTTTTTTAAAAACTGGACTTTGTGTTCTGCATTGAGCTCTGTCCACAGATTAACTATGATAGTTTTATGGTGGTGCCAGCTATCTTGGCGCCTGCTGGTGCCAAGCTGTTCTGACACCATCTTTAAACTATCATGGTTAATCTATATGTGGGGAGCTCGGTACAGCGGGCAAAGTTCAATGGTAGTACACATACTAAGGGAAATTACTCGGCGCTGAACAAACGGTTGGATCCCCTGCCATGGCAGTGACAGAATAGTGATTTGTTTTTTACTTCGCACACAAACGGTTAACATGCACACGTTCATTCTGGCACCCCCCTTAAACTACTACGGTTAATCCATCTTTTGTCTGTCGGGGTTGAGTGTTGTGCATGTGGCCGAGTATACTGTGTGGCATGTCCAGGACAACTGAATTGCAGGTTACGATACAGCAGCACAAGATCAAGCCTTGCACCCCACATACATCAATACACAATAATACATTTATTTTGCACATGAATGATTGATAGGCACGCGTGCAACAATTATGCTTTCTATAAATCACTTCTTTCCTTGTACCTTTGAGCTATCGCGTAACTGAACGTCTATGGAGTTTTCTCCCTTCCCAAGCCACGCCATGTTGGATTCTCTCGTGGAAACCGTACACAAAGTTCCAGGCGTGCAAAGATGAAACTAAAACGCTTTCTGCTGCGGTATTACCCGCCCGGTAAGTTTACAACAACCGCTAAACACTTTTGTTCTCTCTATCTGTGAACCTCTTTTGCTCACTTGTTGTGCCGATCACCATGTTTTCTAGACGGAATCGACACCGACTTCGACAGTCTGTTGCATTCAAGATTTCTAGATGACTCCACTTTCGAAGACATCACTATTCTGTCACTGGTTATATCTCTTTTCACCATCAAGGGAAATCATTATGCTTTGTAAGGCCTGTTTCGGGTGTAGTTGGCTGTTTTATGAAAATGAAAAAAAAGGAACGATCATTTGGTTGGGACGGGTGAGGGTGGGAAGGGACGCCTTCTCTTCAAAAGTTTTGTAAAGTCCACCCTCCCCCCACAAAAAAGAAGAGGAAAAGAGATCTAAAATAAAAATCAAAAAAAGGGGGGGGGGGGGAGGGGGAAGCATTTTGGACTTTGATTTTACTCTCTTTCCTATTTTCAATAGGATACAATTTAAAGTTGTGCATTTACCCATAAATTAAGCCCAGAAAGACTACAACAGGATGTGGATCGACCATGATATTTCAAGGTTGGTGTCAGAATAGCTTGGCGCCTCAAGGCTGAGAGACAGGACTGCCTTAAGGCGCCAAGCTATTCTGACACCAACTTTCAAATGTCATGGTCGATATGTCTCCAGAACTGTGATATGGACCTTACGATATGTAACACAAATTTGATAATTTTGTCCTCGGGGCGTAAGGCGTTAAATTGTTGTCTAATATCAGTGCTATATTATCAGCGATTTCCCAATATCTTTCAGGTATCATCTTGGAGTATGAACAGGGTGGGCTGCTCAAAACAAAATCTATTGACCTTCTAGACCTTCGACCAGAGTAAGTACTCTATCCTGATCACACAAACATAGATTTAGTTAGTTATTTGGGTTTAACGCCGAGCAGGCGACTAAGGCCATCTCACGGCGGCACACAAACATAGAGGGACACACGCATGTTACAGAGGGACACACGCATGTTACAGAGGGACACGTGCATGTTGCACACGCACACTTGTCAGCCACACACACACACATGCATGGGTAGATCGTGCAAGCTTTACAGAGCAAATGCAACATGAGAGAGCCACATGCAGAGCACCCAGGTCATTTTGGCAAGGAAATGCACATGAGCACACACCACACACCCACCATCACACACACATACACATTTTATAAGCAGCAGGTTAGTATAAAAAAGCTCACTTGTTTGCACACATTGAAGTTGACCAGCAAGTTATAAACAGCAAAGTAAACAGGGTTCATTTTTGGAACGTGCCCCGTGCAAATTGACGTGTTGAGTCTCATGTTGGCCCATTGCTTTCCCGGGGTGCGCGACATCGGGCACATCGTTTGTACGTGCAGGTGCGCCAGCCGTGTGTTTATTTATTGCACAACTCTATAATCGATGCTTGAAACAAACCAGCTAAGCACAACTTGCTTAGACTGACACTGAAAAAGGTACACTCACAATTCGATCGGTGACGTTAGATGTGATCGCTGTAGGAATGTGTCAGGGGTCATCACGCTACTCAACATAGATTCTGGCCTGCAATTGGTTCAATCCTTAACTATTCGACCAGTGAGAACCATCGTTCTATGACAGTACTATAAGCCAACCTAATTCTCAGAAAACTTTTCACTTGGAAAGAAGGATTGTCTCCCTGTTAGATCTACGCCGATGAAGAATTGATCCACTGCTCATTCAATTGGCCCATTGACATTGGACTGAGTGGGCCAATTGGCTCACAGCCGAGTAATGAAACAGATGTCCGAAGCTGTACATAAAAAATGAGGAAGGGGCATCCATACAGACATGACACTATGAGATATCACTTGACCATGATAGTTTAACTTTAAGGGTGGTGTCAGAATAGCTTGGTGCCCAGAGGCACCAAGCTAATCTGGCACCAACCTTGAACTATCATATTTGATACTCACAGAACAACTTAACTCATTCAACTCCGACACACCACAGCCAGATATGACTCAGCCATGATAGTTTAAGGGTGGTGCCAGAATAGCTTGGCACCTATAGGCGCCAAGGTATTCTGGCACCAACCTTGGAACTATCTTGGTAGACCTGTCTCCTGCATTGTAATGCAGTCCTCAGCGGACAACTCCAAAATAAGAGCATTTCGTACCTTGAGCACAGTGAGTTGACATTTGGGAATTTTACCTTCATAATAATGTAACGGTACTTGGAGTGAAATCAAAGTGCACAAAACCATGTTGTTGTTTTTCTTCCAGGACTGACATAGATGCTGTGGTCGATGAAATCGCCAGAAAGGAACAGCTCATCACCCCCTCCAAAATGGATCAAGTCCGCAAACTTGTCGTCCGTATCCTTTCACAAAAACACAATTTATGTGGCTGTTTCTTGATGAGTATTGGCACTGTTTGTTTTTTTGGGTGTTTTTTTTAATAGATGACTATTTTGTTTGTTTGGTTGTTGTATCAAAATCATTCTTAGCTGATTGTTGGGATTGTAGGGTGCACAGAATGAGTCACAGCGACTGTGAGATGGTTTACACATAATTCTACGTCTTCCCCAGTGTCAGCTCTTTGTTTATGCTGGGGAACAAACAGATGTGTATGCAGATTGTACACAGGGAATGAAATTTTAGTTTTGTTTTACATGCAAACGGAGGTTGTCGGTAAGAGCAAGACGTTTCCCCTTGACTGAAAATTAGGACTGCAAGAGAAATTAGCCCAAAAAGACGACCACCATTTTTATCTTTTCAAGGTACTGTTTTTCTTTTTCCCTAGATCTAGTTTACATTACACAGACATCATTTTATCTTTTCAAGGTACTGTTTTTCTTTTTCCCTAGATGTAGTTTACATTACACAGACGTCATTTTATCTTTTCAAGGTACTGTTTTTCTTTTTCCCTAGATGTAGTTTACATTACACAGACGTCATTTTATCTTTTCAAGGTACTGTTTTCTTTTTCCCTAGATGTAGTTTACATTACACAGACGTCATTTTATCTTTTCAAGGTACTGTTTTCGTCATTTGGGGGCTTACTACCCATAAAGCCCTGACATGACACAGCACAATGTCTATCGACCATGATAGTTCAAGGGTGGTGTCAGAATAGCTTGGCGCCTGTAGGCACCAAGCTATTCTGACACCACCCTTGAACTATCATGATCAATTAGTTTCCAGAACTGTGACGTAGACCTCAAAGTGTATATCTAAGGTATAACGAGTTGAGATAGTTATAAATGAAAGTCTTTTTAAATTTAAAAAAAAAATGCTCATAAAATGAAATATTTAATATGATTGTGGAGGTTTAATGTTTCAAGTAATCTAAAAGTATGTTGCCTTACAGATTAATATAAACAATTTCCAAGGATAAGCTTAGCAACAAATTAGTAAATTGATGGTGATGATGATGTCCACTTGCAATGCGCATCCACCCCATGCTAGCAGCATGCTTCATCATCATCATCATCAGTCCCTTGCCCGAACTGGGCGTTGGGGGGACTGAAAGGCAGCAGCAACAGACAGTGCTCTCCACTGAGTTCTATTTTGGGCGGTGGCAAGCAAGTCTGGCATCTCGAGTTCGGTCCATTCTTTTATGTTTGCGACCCAACTCTTTCTCTGACGACCTCGCCGACGACTTCCTTCGAGAGTGCCTTGGAGGATAGTCTTGGACAAGGTGTTGTGTCGGGTCACGTGGCCAAACCAAGCAAGCTTGCGCCGTTTCACGGTTGCCAGAAGGGGTTCATGTGGGCCCACCAGGGAAGTGACGATGCTCCGTACATATTCGTTGGTCTTGTGCTCGCGGTACGAGATGCTTAGGGTGCAATAAATAAATAAATAAATAAATTGCTGACTTCATACACATAGAGTGATTTTGTGGACATGATTCTTAGGTTCTACGAGCGCACATCCTTCCATTGACTAACGTTTCCTTCAACAAATCAGGCTCAAAGTGAGTATGTTGGTATGCTTTTGTGCATGTTTTTCTTTGTTTTTTTAATAATTATTTTTACGTCAGAATTTTGCTGCAGCGTTTTTGTATCACTATGATCTCCAGTGCAATAGACTTCCATTATCTGAGACATGCTACAATGAAATAATATATTATAGGTAAATCGTGATAGCTCAAGGGTGGTGCCAGAATAGCTTGTCTCCTGAATTGTTGCGTAGTCTTCAGAGGACAACAAAATTTCGACATTTGATACCAGCGCTCGGTGTTGTAATAAATTGTTATTTAGTTTTTTTTTCTTGTTTTCACGCTGTATGGTTACATTTGAGTTTGAAGGCTAATAAAGGCGATACAGCACCAATATGGTGTCAGACTGTTTTCATATAATTTCTCTGTTTACGTACTCTAGGTACAGTGCTCATAAGTATAACTGGAAGCCGAGGTAAATTGTGTAAGATCTTTGTGTGTGTGTGTAATTTGTCAGTCGTTTTATTACTGACCAAACTTGTAAAACCTGTATGTACAATATGTCAACAGTTTTATTACCGGGAGCTATGACCGAACATGTAAAATCTGGGACACGGCATCAGGCGAGGAACTACACACGCTGGAGGGGCACCGCAACGTCGTCTACGCCATAGCTTTCAACAATCCTTTTGGGTAATTTCTTTTCTCTTGTGACACAGTACTATAGTCTATTCCATTGATGTCCACAATCCCTTTTGCAAACAGTTTTCTTTTTCCTCACAACATGACGCTTTAAACGTTTCACTGCAGAGATCAAGTGAACACGTAACTGCAAAAGGCATAGAACTTCATGAGCCTCCCCACAGGTGAGGAGGCTCAAGATGTTTTATGTCTTTTATTTTGCTGTTTGTGTTTGTTTTCTCAAAACACATTACTGATGGTATTACAACTAGGAATGGTTTCTTAGCTAGTCTAATTTTAGCCCAAAAATTGTTGTGTACGAGTATGGTCATGATGGCAGGAGAGGGGCGCCATAGCCTAGGCGGAAACCCGGGTAGCCTCCCTTCCGGTTCAACCACGCATGCGCTCAGCGCTTACCACTTCAGTCAGTTTCTTTGCTAATCCAAGAGTAGATTGTGTACGTCAGTGGCTTTCTACGTTCAGACTGTTTCTTCTTCGGTGGAAGCTTTGTGTTCAGGGGTTTTCTTTTCCCTCATGTGAGCCTTTGGCTTGGACGCTTTCGTGTGGTTACAGCCTTTGGAGTGCCATTTCTCGGACGTGACATTAGTGGGCCGGTCTGGCCTGAGTGCCTGCCTCTGCTGGTGCCCTTTGGCTTCACCCTTGGCTAGCCTCGTGGACTTTGGTAGTCTTGCTCGCTACCTGTGACTTGCAGTGCTGTTCCAACTTCGCCAACCGGTTGTGACTGTCGTCGCTGGGTGCTACGCTGTTCACTGACCTTGGACTGACGGGAACCGGTCTTCGACGCCATTTTGGTGGGACTGCTCCCGGCCTACACTGGTTGTCCCGTCCTTTACATGCCTCTTCTCCCTCATTATGGCAAGGTAAAATCTTGGTCACTGCCTCCGTCCGGCGCTCAAGGGAAGGGTAGAGCGGCGTGCGTCAGCATACGCCGTGAACTTTCTTCGTTCGTTTCCGCGGTTCGTATTGCGTGCCTGCGGGGGTACGTTCGCTCGCTTTTCAATTGTACACTGTTTTGCAGTTGGCAAGTCCGTACCTGTACTAGATGTGGACAATTCCAATGGCCGAGTGACGGACATGAATTTTGCCTTCCCTGTTTCGCCTGTACTTCCTCGAATCAGTGCCTGGTCTGTGCCCCCTGGCTGGAAGAGCAGTGGACTCAGCTATGGAGCTTTTACCGCCACGAAAATCCGACACCAGAACGGATAAGGGGTTGCTACACCGGTGAGTCCCATAGTGGCTATTACCGGGTGACAGGACAGTCAACGCCGCAGCTTAGGCCACGAGCCCGTCCTCCTGCGCCGGCAGCTTCCACAGTACCGCCTAGTGGCCACTGCCTGGTTGCAGTTCCTCGAGCTCCGAAAGCTAAGCCTCGAGATAAACCCCCTTCTCGGCACAAGGTTGCCTCGCTGGTAATCCCCACAGACCCGACTAGTGGTTCTGACCAGTCAACAGAACAGTCAACGCCGTGACTTTGGTCGCAAGCCCGTTCTTCTACGCCGGCAGCTCCCTCAGACCCGACTAGTGGCCTCTGCCCGGTTCCGCCGTCTTCAGCAGCACGAGATATCGTTCAGGAACAGGCTTCAGCACCAGTACCTGTCTCAGCCCCGGAGGTAGCTGCTTCCAAGATGGTGGATCCTCCGCCTCCGCGCACACCTAACGCAAGAAATCAGAGCTCCGGACAGGACCTTCGCACACCTCGACCAGAAGAGCAGACGCGCTGGGCGCTCTCCCGCTCTTCAGCTTACAGTACGCAAGAGGCAGCGTTACATTGAGTAGTCCCTTCCCGGTTTCGTTTTGATCGCCGCCTCTCTTCTCGCCGCCGATCGCGCTCGAGGGACAGGTCACCGCACTGACGGTCTACGTCCCACTCTTCCCGTGCTAGCCGGCCCACTCGAACGTCTTCCAGGTTCAACACGCTTTCGGTTGGTCGTCAGTCCAGGTCGCGTCCCCCGAACGTGGGATTATCCTCGCATAGAGCGCACCCGTCTTCACCTCCCCGCTCTAGACGTTCGTCTTCCGCGGTCAGACGCCACTCTCGGCGACGCTCCCGTTCTAGGAGTTCCCACTCCCGCCGCAGCCACTCCCCGCGGGACAGCTGGTCACCTCATCATTCCTCACGCCGGTCTCGGTTTTCGTCTCGGGAACCGTCGCCAGTTTGCTCTGTTCGGCACTGCTCCCCGGCGGGAAGGTCCCCTCCCAAGGCCTCGACGTCTTCCCGACCTGTGGCGGTTCCTGGCCGCTCCCTCCTACCTCGTTCCAGATCCCCCCCACGCACCTTGCGTGTAGAGGATGACGCCCTCAGCCTGGCCCCTGAGGACTCGGTTTCGGCCCTGCTTGTGAATACAGCCCCTCATGTTCTAGTCCTTCTCACCCTGACCTTGACGATACTGATCAGGATATACAGCCTTTGGCGGGTGGACCCAGGTTGGAGACTCTCCGCTTCTGGACGAGGCGGCTTGTATCATCTCCGCGTGCCTCCCGGCGGAAGACTGCCCTCCCTCCCCACCGCTGAAGAAGAAGGCCGCGGCATATGTTGACGCTGAGCGACACTCCAAGACCTTTAAGTCTCTTCCCCAACCTCTGGACTTCGGCAGCTTACGGAATGCTTTCTCCGCTCGCCTCGCGCAGGGCTACTTGGGCCCCAATGGGTTCTTCACGGACTTCAAGTGGCCCTCAGATTTGCACATGTTTTTTCGGCAGACCTGGTATGCGGGACACTCACAGAACTTCGCCTGCGCCCTGCCCAAGCCGGACTCCCCCCCCCCCCCCCCTCCCCCCCCCCCCCCCCCGCCTGGTCCTTGGCGGCTACTCCCGCACGTCGCATCCTCCTTCCCGGCGTCGATCAGACAGCGACTCTCATCCGCAACGCTCTAGCTTCGGCGGGATTCCTTGACCTCCTGACACAAGCCATCGTCCGTCGCGTGGATGAGGTTTGGCATCCGTCCCTTACGCCGCTGCTGGGAGACTTAATCGCCCTAGCCGTCTTCGGTAACCGCGTCGCCTACCACACCTGTGTCAACACCATGGCCGCAGCTTCTAACTGTGACCTCATGCGTCGGGATGCCCTTCTCCGCGCCTGCCCGCTCCCTAATGACCTGAAACTTCAACTTCGGCAAGCCCCTCTTGGCGGAGAACTACTTTTTGGTCCTACGTGGCTGGCGGTAAAAGAAGCGAATAAGGACACCTGGCCCAGCCGACCTGCTCCACCCTCCTGTCAGCCTACCCGCAGGACGCTGGGTCGCGCCCTGTGGGCGTCCAGACCCACCACCCGTCCCTACACTAGAGGTGGACGTCTCCCCCCCAGACCTCCGGCCTTCCCCTGCGCCCGTCCTCTCCCGGGCTCCGACTCCACGCCCGCTACCAGGACCTGGCCCAAGCCTGTCTGTCGCCCCGGGCGGGGCAGGGCCCACTGACTGTCTCTCCACTTGGCCCCCGCCGACCGCTTCGGGGTCTCCTGTCGGCGGGAGGCTCGCACTTCACAGCGCCGCATGGCGGTCGCTGATGCCGGACAACCCTTGGATTCTCGCGACCATCTCAGAAGGACTCCTGATCTCTTTTCGTTCTCCGCCCCCTCTGCGTCGTTCTCCGGTGTGGACCTTGGCCCCGACAGACCAGCTCAAAGCGGACGCCCTGCGCACCAAGGTAGCTGCCTTACTTCGGAAGGCAGCCACAGAGGTGGTGATTCGGCACGACTCCCCAGCCTTCTACAGCCGGCTCTTCGTTGTGCCCAAGCCAGGCGGCAAGTGGCGTCCTGTTATCGACCTGTCGGCGCTCAACAAGTTTATCGTAGCACCGCACTTCCGCTTGGAGATAGCTCGGGCCCTTCGTGCCGCGGTGCAACCTATGGATTTCGCAGTCAGCCTGGACCTCTCGGATGCGTACCTTCATGTCCTCATGCACCCAGCCTCCAGACGTTATCTACGCTTCGCCTTCGAAGGTGTGGTCTATCAGTTCCGCGCGCTCCCCTTCGGCTTCAACCTCAGCCCTTGGGTCTTCACTCGCATCTTGGACACCGTGGTAGCCAGAGACCGTCGAACGTCCACGAGCCCCACGTCCAACTACCTGAACGACTTGCTGTTGATGAACCAGGCCGAGTCCACCTTGGAAGAAGACCGAGATGCCATGCTTCAGCTCTTCGAGACGCTGGGCTTCCTGGTCAACTTCGGCAAGTCCGACCTCGTTCCATCGCGCCAATTCGTGCACTTAGGCATGGAGTTCTGCACCGACCTCAACATCGTCCGACTGCCGGAACCCCGCATCCAGAAGTTGGCGAATCTAGCTCGGCAGGTGTCTCAGTTGACTACGATCCCTGCCAGGCAGTGGCTTCAGCTCTTGGGTCTGATGAGTGCCGCAGCAGATCTGATCCCTTTAGGGCGTCTCTACTCCCGTCCGCTGCAGTTGCATCTCCTACTTCACTGGCGGCCGACGACCTCCGTCCTCGAGGCTCCGGTTCCGATCCCAACTATGCTCCGTCCTCACCTTCTGCGCTGGGCAGATTCCACCTGGCTCGCGATGGGAGTGCCGCTGTTCTCGCCACCTCCCACCCTCTCCCTCTGCGTCGACGCGAGCCTCTCCGGTTGGGGAGCACACCTCCTTCCGTCGTTCGAGACTGCCTCCGGCCTGTGGCCCCTGGATTCGCTGTCCCGACACATCAACTGGTTGGAACTGAAGGCAGTCTGGCAAGCCCTCCTTGCTTGAGAACCTCGCCTTCTACGTCAGGAGCTCCTGGTGCTGTCGGACTACTCCACGGTCATCGCCTACATCCAGAAGCAAGGTGGAACCCGCTCTCCCTCCCTCTGCATCCTCCTCTACCAGGTGCTCCGGTGGTGCAAGGATCGGGACATCACTCTCCGAGCGCGTCACATCCCCGGTCACCTGAATGTGCTAGCCGACTCCCTCTCCTGACGCGGTCAGCTTCTCCATACCGAGTGGTCGCTGTGTCCAGACATTTTTCGGATGATCGGCGCAACCTGGGAGACACCCATGATCGACCTCTTTGCCACGAGATGGAATCGACAGCTCCCGCTTTTCGTCTCGCCAATTCCAGACCCCCTGGCCTGGGCAGTGGATGCCTTCTCCATTTCTTGGGAGGGTATGGTAGCCTATGCCTACCCGCTGACGGTGCTCGTCCCCAAGGTCCTACTCAAGCTCAGAGGGTGCAACGCAATCCTGTTCCTGGTGGCGCCGTTCTGCTAAACCAAGTCGTGGACGACCGTCCTCCTGAACCTCGCCACAGCACCCCCGCTGCCGCTCCCCACCCCACGCACGATGCTCAAGCAACCACGGCAGGCGCTGTACCACCCGTGCCAAGAGCGTCTCCTCCTCCACGCCTGGAGGTTGTCCTGCAAGCCCTCACCGCTAGAGGCTTCTCAGGTGCGGCAGTGGATGCGATCGCTGCAGCCCGCAGAACCTCGACCAGACGAGTCTACGAAGGCAAGTGGAGAGTACTCTGCTCCTGGTGTGACGACAGACGCCTCTCCCCCACCGAGTTGGCAGTTACTCAGCTGGCGGATTTCTTCCTCTGGCTGTTAAACGACCAGCGGTTAGCGCCCATCACCATCCGCGGCTACCTGGCCATGATCGCTGACACGTACAGGCATCTGGGACGACCCGACCTGGGTTCCTGCAAAGACCTCGCCGACCTGATGGCCCACTTCGGTCTACAACGTCCCACTCTGCGCTCCCTGGTGCCACGATGGGACCTGCCTTGGGTGCTTACCTGGCTCAACTCGCCTCGCTTCAAGCCGATCCAGCTGGCGAGACTACTGGACGTGACACGGAAGAATTGCTTCCTTATGGCCCTCGCCTCAGCCTCCAGGGTCAGCGAGCTGCATGCCCTTTCGGCCCTGTTTGCAGTTCCGGGCGGACGGTTCGGTTCAACTGCTACCCGACCCGGCCTTCCTGGCCAAGACCAGATCCCCTTTGGCTGCACCTCAGTTGGTCACCATACAACCATTAAGAGACCCAGGCTCCACTCGTGAGTCCAGACAACAGGACCCGGTGCAAGCTTTACTTGTATACCTGCGCCGGACCAAGCCGCTACGCAGGGGACGCACCCGCCTATTCCTTCCTCTGTCCCCAGGTAGAAATGACAGATATCCTCCTGGCTTCGGTGGGTGATACGATCTGCCTACCAAGACCTCGCCCCTGATACAGCCAAACACATGAACATCAGGGCGCACGAGATCAGAGCCATGGCTGCAAGCCTAGCATTCGACCGCAACTGTGCTGTCAAAGACATTGTGGCGGCCGTGGGCTGGCGAGCAGAGACCACCTTCGCACGCTTCTACCTGAGGGACCTCTCCAGCCAGCGCCAGAACCTTTCGCTGGTGGGGGACATCGTGGCGGCGAAACACTCCCTCCCGGCGCCCTAGGCGCCGTAAGTATCTTTGCTAAAATTAGAGGGAGGTTGCTTGAGGTGTGCGAATCTAGTAGCTTCGATGGCAGGGGGTAGGGGCGTTATAGCGGCACCCGCGTCTTCTTCGGGATTCTTCCTAGTTGTAATAACATCGGTAATGTGTTTTGAGAAAAAAAATTGTATTTTTCTTTAAAATGAATTTTTTAAAAAATACTTACCGATGGTATTACTCAAAGGTCCCTCCCACCTGCCCCGCTTGTCGCTGGTCCGCTAAGAAACTGACTGAAGTGGTAAGCGCTGAGCGCATGCGTGGTTGAACCGGAAGGGACGCTACCCGGGTTTCCACCTAGGCTATGGCGCCCCTCTCCTGCCATCATGACCATACTCGTACACAACAATTTTTGGGCTAAAATTAGACTAGCTAAGAAACCATTCCTAGTTGTAATACGATCGGTAAGTATTTTTTAAAAAATTCATTTTTAAAGAAAAATACATTTTACCTCACTCTCCCCCAGACACACCACACCAAGATAAGAATCGACCATGATAGTTCAAGGGTGATGCCAGAAGAGCTTGGCGCCTATGGGCTGACTGACTGCCAAGCTATTTTGGCATCGCCCTTGAACTATCATGGTCGATCTGTGTCCTGCACTGCACTGCAGTCTTCAGAGGACAACGGCAACTTTAAGGGATTTTGGTCTTGTGGGTTGAAAGAGTTGAGAAGCTCTAAAGTCATGATGGCATCCTGTGTGGAAGTGTGCGTGGCTGTGCCCAGACCAGCTTATGTCAGCATGAGCAGAAGCTGGACGTCATTTATGAAGTATCATTAGACCAGCTCATGTCAGCTTGAGCAGGAGCTGGACGTCATTTATGAAGTATCATTAGACCAGCTCATGTCAGCATGAGCAGAAGCTAGATGTCATTTATGAAGTATCATTAGACCAGCTCATGTCAGCATGAGCAGAAGCTAGATGTCATTTATGAAGTATCATTAGACCAGCTCATGTCAGCATGAGCAGAAGCTAGATGTCATTTATGAAGTATCATTAGACCAGCTCATGTCAGCATGAGCAGAAGCTAGATGTCATTTATGAAGTATCATTAGACCAGCTCATGTCAGCATGAGCAGAAGCTGGACGTCATTTATGAAGTATCGTCATTAGACCAGCTCGTCATGAAGAGGACCACAGAGCAGAGAAGAAGCGGAATACTGTAGACACAGCTTGACGATCTCGATTTTGCAGAAGACTTGGCGTTACTGTCCCACACTCATCAACAAATGCAGGACAAGACCATGAGGCTTGCTGATATCTCGTCCCAGGTGGGCCTCACCATCCACAAACAGAAAACAAAGACAATGAGGCTGAACGCAACCAGGGAAGAACCAGTCTTGCTTGCTGGCACCCCGCTGGATGAGATGGAGTCCTTCATCTATCTCGGGAGCATCATAGACAAAAAAGGTGGCACTGATGCAGATATCAGAGCGCGAATCGGTAAAGCCAGAGCAGCCTTTCTCCAGCTGAAAAAAAGTGTGGAGTTCCAGAGAGCTGTCACAGCACACCAAAGTCCGGATTTTCAACTCGAACGTAAAAGCAGTTCTCCTATATGGAGCAGAGACTTGGAGGTTGACAAAAACCACAGTCAACAGAGTACAGATCTTCATTAACAGTTGCCTTAGAAAAATATTGAAAATCCACTGGCCAGAGAAGATCACCAACATCAGACTCTGGGAGAGAACAGAGCAGATAACAGCAGAGAATGAAATTGGGCGAAGAAGATGGGGATGGATTGGTCACAGTCTGAGAAAGCCAGTTTCCAGTATCACTAGGCAGGCATTGTCATGGAACCCCCAGGGAAAGAGGAAAAGAGGCAGGCTGAGAAACTCCTGGCGTCGAGACCTCCAAGCAGACATCAAGAGACTGGGAACCACCTGGAGTAAAATCGAAGGAGAAGCACAGGACAGGAGTCGCTGGAGGTCTCTCGTCGACGGCCTATACCCTGGGAGGGGTGACAGGCGTAAGTAAGTAATTAGACCAGCTCATGTCAGCATGAGCAGAAGCTAGATGTCATTTATGAAGTATCATTAGACCAGCTCATGTCAGCATGAGCAGAAGCTAGATGTCATTTATGAAGTATCATTAGACCAGCTCATGTCAGCATGAGCAGAGGCTAGATGTCATTTATGCTTGCTACTGGACACCGTGACAGAGGGGCACCAAAGAAGAGATACAAAGACTGTCTCAAGAGGTCACTTAGTGCCTGCCAAATCGACCACCACCAGTGGTCTTCGCTTGCTGCGGACCGTGACACCTGGCGCTCCACCATTTACAAGGCAGCTGTCTCCTTTGAGGACTCTCACAGAGCTAGCCTTAAGGACAAGCGGCTCAGGAGAAAAAACAGAGATGCCGCCGCTCAGAACCCTGGCCATACCTTCCCCTGCAGCCACTGCGGTCGAACCTGCCTGTCTCGGATTGGCCTCCGCAGCCACGAACAAGCCTGCAGACGTCGTGGGCAACTCCTATAAAATCTTCGTTCGCGAAGTCAAGCCAAGCAGACCAGGTCATGTCAGCATGAGCAGAAGCTAGATGTCATTTATGAAGTATCATTAGACCAGCTCATGTCAGCATGAGCAGAAGCTAGATGTCATTTATGAAGTATCATTACACCAAGTCATGTCAGCATGAACAGAAGCTAGATGTCATTTATGAAGTATCATTTTCATTAGACCAGCTCTTGTCAGCATGAGCAGAAGCTAGATGTCATTTATGAAGTATCATTAGACCAGCTCATGTCAGCATGAGCAGAAGCTAGATGTCATTTATGAAGTATCATTAGACCAGCTCATGTCAGCATGAGCAGAAGCTAGATGTCATTTATGAAGTATCATTAGTCCAGCTCATGTCAGCATGAGCAGAAGCTAGATGTCATTTATGAAGTATCATTAGTCCAGCTCATGTCAGCATGAGCAGAAGCTAGATGTCATTTATGAAGTATCATTAGTCCAGCTCATGTCAGCATGAGCAGAAGCTAGATGTCATTTATGAAGTATCATTAGTCCAGCTCATGTCAGCATGAGCAGAAGCTGGACATCATTTATGAAGTATCATTAGACCAGCTCATGTCAGCATGAGCAGAAGCTAGATGTCATTTATGAAGTATCATTAGACCAGCTCATGTCAGCATGAGCAGAAGCTAGATGTCATTTATGAAGTATCATTAGACCAGCTCATGTCAGCATGAGCAGAAGCTAGATGTCATTTGTAACATATATACTGTATTTGACTCCCCTGCTAACGGTTGGCGTCCACGACAACATCTAAATATCCTGCCACGCCTCTTTCTAGGAGAATCTTCATCAGGAGAGTTTGCGTCGTCAACAGTTTCTCAAACAGTCCCATTTCTTGCTGGATGGCTGTAACGGGGAGATGGTGAGGGTTGCTATGATACCCCTTGTTGTGGCGTGTCGATCTCCGGGGAATGCTGCGCTCCCCTGCTTGAGCATTGCCGGGGTCACGTCCTGAGGGTGAAGCTCCATCTCTGACCTGTTGTCTCATGTCACCAGCAGTGGTATCACAGCTCTGGTTGTTGTCGCTGTCACCGTTTGTGGTGAGAATCTGATGGTCACGCACAGAGTCTGGCCTTGATGGGGACTCCGGACTGTTGTCACCAGTGTCGCTCGTTGACGACGGTGATGGAGAAGAGGCTGTTGGCTGAGGTCCTTGCTGCACTGGCGATCGCGGTACGAGTAGTTCGGTACGATGTAGTGTCCTAACAGATCCGCCACCGTCCGCAGAGTGCACCATGTAAGTGTTTCCTTGTGAATCTGGCCTCCGGAAAACTGTGTACGGTTCACTATTCCACGCGTCTTGGATCTTGTTTCGACCTCTGACCTGACGGTTGCGAGCGTAAACAGTCGTCCCCTCTGCAATGCCGTCATCATTAACCCTTGAGGCCGCAGCTTCCTGTCGCCTTGAGACCTCTCTATCCGTCAGCTGCTGTGCCAGTTTGTGGGCTTGCTGGAGACGCTTCTGGTGCTCCGCGAGCCAGTCATCAACCCTAACGGGAGAATCCGTCAAAACTCCATCACCAGGAATTCCAAGAAGGCTGTCGATGGGCAGGTAAGGGTCTCGGCCAAAGAACAGGAAGTATGGGGTGTATCCAGTTGTTGAGTGAACTGTTGCATTATAGAAGAAGACCAGCTCTGGCAAATGTTCCGGCCATCTTCGTTTCGCTCTTTCGGGGAGTGTTCGCAGTCGGTCGTGCATGGTTCTATTGAAGCGCTCACATTGGCCATTTCCGCTTGGGTGAAATGGTGTGGTGCGACTCTTGTCGATGCCATACAGCTTGCATAGTTCCTTTATGACATCACCCTCAAAATTCCTCCCTTGGTCGCTGTGCAGGCGTTTGGGTATGCCATACTTGAGAAACCAGCTGTTTACCAGGGCTTTCGCTACACTCTGTGCTGTTTGGTCTTTGCAAGGGACTGCTTGAGTGAATTTCGTGAAGACATCGGTCAGTACCAACACGTTCTCCAGGCCACTGGTTGAACGTTCGAGAAGAGTGAAATCCATTGCGAGGACTTCTAGGGGATGGGTGGCGGTGAGCGTTCCCATGGTGGTGTGGACTCTTTTCCCTTCCTTTGCAAAGAAACATCTTTCACAATCATTTGTGTACCTGGTGATATCAGCCATCATGCCTGGCCAAAAACACCTCCCCTGGGCAAGCTTGCAAGTCTTCTCCGCTGCTGGGTGCCCGGCGTCATCGTGGACTGCTTTCAGAACGTCTGGTTTCAGTGATGAAGGAAGGAGGACCTGGAGTACGTCTCTACCGTTGTCCTGCGCCACCCTATAAAGGGTTCCGTCCCGGTCCCTCAGCTGGTTCCAACAGCGGATTATTTTCCGCACGTTGGGGTTTTCCCTAGCTGCTTGTCGTTTGGTGGGTTTGTGACCAATTCTGTAGAGCTGCCAGACCCTTTTCAATGTGGGATCATGCTGTTGCAACCTGGGCAGGTCAGCTGCTGGTAGGGAGGAAGGAGCAGAAGTATGCGTAGACCTGACCTGGATTTTGTGCAGAACAAACTCTGGAGTGAGGTTTACGATGGCTGTTCTAATTTCATTTGGTACGGCGGTGGCTGCAGCTTGAGGCTCGTCGCATTCTGCCATCAATTGCTCGACATGGACCTCCCTTCTGCTGAGTGCGTCCGCGTTCCCATTAGATCGCCCAGAGCGGTATTTCACTGTGAAATTAAAGTTGGCCAGTTCTGCGGCCCAGCGAGTCTCTGCTGCACCTAGCTTGGCGGATGTCTGGATGTAGCTGAGAGGATTGTTATCAGTATAGACCGTGAAGGTGCTGCCCTGCAGAAGATCTCTGAATTTCTCCGTGACTGCCCAGCGGAGCGCAAGCAATTCCAACTTCATGCTGCTGTACCTTTTCATGGATGTCTCTTTTTCCCTGAGTCCCCTGCTGGCGTAGCCAATGACAACTCGCTTTCCGGTCTGTTCTTGTGATAACACAGCTCCCAGGCCTTGGAGGCTGGCGTCAATCTCCAGGATGTAGGGCAGAGTAAAATCTGGGTAGCCGAGGACTGGGGCTGTTGTTAGCTTTTGCTTCATGGTCTGGAATGCCTGCGTACATTGCTCGTTCCATCCGCTCAGACGTTTGTTGCGTCCCGAGCCTGGTGTTTTATTCAGCAGAGCGTGCAAAGGGGCTGCGATCTGAGCGAAGCCAGGTATAAATCGGCGGTAATACGAGGTCAGCCCAAGGTAAGCCCGTAAGTCTTTCTCGCTGGCGGGCAGCTGCCAATCTGCCACTGCGGAGACTTTGTCTGGGTCGGGTAGTATTCCCTCAGGTGTAACCATATGACCAAGATAACGCAGACGGCTGAAAAACAGGTGGCATTTGTTGGGCTGTGCCTTTAAGTTGAAGTTTGAGAGCCTTGATAGCACCATTCCCAGTCTTTCCAGCGTCTCGTCGAAGTTTTTTCCCAAATACCAGGAGGTCGTCAACGTAAATGAGTAGGGTCTGGAAGTTCTGATCACCAAAAATCTTGTCCATTACCCTCATGAATGTGGCCGGGGCATTACAAAGCCCGAAGGCCATTCTGGTGTATTCATAGAGACCTCCAGTGCCGACCCGGAACGCCGTTTTTTCTATATCTTCTTGCGCCACTGGAATCTGGTTAAAGCCATGAGCTAGATCCAGGCTGCAGAAGTATTTAGATCCTTTCAGCACATCCAGGGCCTCCTCGATTCTGGGCAAAGGGTATGCGTCTTTGTGTGTCTTAGTATTCAATCCCCTATAATCAACGCAAAAGCGGATCTTGCCATTTTTCTTTTTCGCAATAACGCACTGTGAGGCATAAGGGCTGCATGACTCGCGGATGATGCCCTGTTTCAAAGCAGACTGCAAATAGTCCCTCACTTCAGCCCAGTACTGGGGTGGGATCCTGCGGTGTGGGACCTTGACGGCCGTGTCATCATCCGTTACGATACGATGATGGATTAGATCGCAGAAGCCAATGTCATCCTCGCCTCTGCTAAAAACATGCTCATAACTGTGGAGGAGTGTAGAGAGACGCAGGCCCTGCTCTTGGGTGATGTCGCCGACAGATACTTCAGACATGATGTCTCTAAGTGTATCGTGTGATGGCAGTACTGTGGCTTCCTCGATGAGGATTTCTTCCTGTGTTACAGTCACGCTGTACTGGTGCGGGGTGTCGGCTTCAGCTGCACATGCTATAGGGACGTAGGGTTTGAGGTAGATATCTCTGTCACTGACATTAGCGACCTGAACTGGTACGACCCCTTTATCGCTGAGTTGAGAGAGGCATCTCCCAACTCCGATTCCGGCTGGAAGGTACAGCTTGTCCGATGGCTCGACTAGAATGTCGCGCGTAGTACCCGGCGCAGCTGGCTTGGTTGTGCATGAGATTACTTTTAGGCTGCGTGCTGGGATCAGAACGGGCCGTCTCCCCAGTGGTTTCACGTAACTGTCGCTTGACACGGAAATGGCGTTCTCTTCATACAGGGCACTTACGCCTTGCCATAGAGTCGAGTCCGGATGGCTACCTCCCTTGACAGTCTTCAGGTGTCTTAAGATGTTGGAACCGAGCACACCGGGTACCTTCTTCTTCCTCTCGGCCATGACACCCTGAGGATCTCTAACCACTAAGAATGCCATATTGGGTAAAGTTCTATTCATCACTGTAATGTCTAGCTCTACATAACCAATAAATGGCACCTCGAGGCCTTGAGCGCCGGAAACCTTTAGGTAAGGGGAAACATCATCAATGTGTGTTGTGTCACTAAAAACATGTCTAAAGAATGTCTCAGTCAAGGTTGAAACCTGTGCGCCTGTATCAACAAGACATTTTACATCACTCCCCCCAATGTTTATAGTTACCACTGGACACTCTCCAACAGCTTTCTCCAGCCGTGATGAGCCACTAGCATATTGACCTCGTCCACCTGTCATCTGGCTCACAATGGCAGGTGTCTCCCGTTTAACGGTCGTCTTCGGCCGCTCTGCTGACGCTGTGGACAGAGCCGTTGAAGGTGTCCTGTTGCATGACAGATGTAGCATCGACGGGCTTCCCCTGGCTGGCTCCGTGCTGTGCCCTCTGCTTGGTGACGGCGTGTAAGGCCCTCCAGCTGAGCTGTGAGCTGAGCGATCTGCTGCTGCTGAGACTTTAGGATGTCCAGGAGCTCACTATGGGTCTGTTTCTCTTCCAGACGTGGACGCAGTGCCGCTGGGGTACCCATCCACTGGACGGCTTTATCACGGAGATCAAAGAACGTCAGTGTAGGGACCTCCTCATTCAGCCGTCGCAGCTCTCTCCTTAGAGTGACATCTGCAACTGCTTCCGCAAGCCTCTCTTTCAAAATAATGTCCTTCCGCTTGGAAAAAGCAGAGTCTTTTTCTACACCTTGAATCTTGTCCGCCAGAACAGCAAGATTGTGTGAGCATGTCAGCAGATCCTCCCTGTCCTGTCGATAGGAGTAGAACTGCGACTGTAATCTGGGAAGTGATGCGCCATCACCAAAAACTTTCTCCAGGATGGACAAGATCCTATCACCCGAGAGGCTGATGCCACCTCTGCCCACGATCTCCCGTCTCGCCTTGCCACCTAGGTGTTCCAGAATGAAGGCTGATCTGTCGGTGCCCTCGATCCTGCGCGAACTGATAGCAGCATGGATGTCGTCCAGCCAGTCTTGCAGAGTGATGTCGCCTGCATCACGTGGCCTGTCACAGAAGCGCGCGATCCTCGCTTGGTCAGAAAGGACGAAAGCGCTGGGCCGTGCTGTCCTGCATGACGCTGACAGTTGGCCCCGGTCTGCATCCAGCTGTGCCTGAAGCTTGGCCACCTTCCGCTGGAGGTCCTCGACTGCTGTTGTGTCCACCTTCCGATCCTCCATGCTGATGGGGGTTGAGTCACTTCTGACACCAGATGTAACAGGCGTGAAGTCGCAGTAAGGGTTCCTTTTGTTTATTAAGCAAAACCCCCACCAGCAGTCGGGTGCAGCATGTCAAGAGTACAACCGGTGGCAAGCCAATGTCAAATACAGTATAGTGAGTATAGATTTCTGTGAAATATAGTGATGGTGAGTACAGATCAGACACTGAGTTCAGTTCACTATGTTACACATTTATGAAGTATCATTAGTCCAGCTCATGTCAGCATGAGCAGAAGCTAGATGTCATTTATGAAGTATCATTAGTCCAGCTCATGTCAGCATGAGCAGAAGCTGGACATCATTTATGAAGTATCATTATTATTATTGTACCCATGTAGCCCCACAGCTGCTTTTTACAGGTGTGACTTAACCACTGTGTGGAGATGTATCCACCATGATAATTCAAGGTTAGTGCCAGATTACCTTGGCGTCTTCAGGCGCCAAGCTAATCTGGCACTAAACTTGAATTATCATGGTCAGTTCATCTCCTGCTGTAGGATGTCATGGCTGAATGGGTTAACACCCCATTATGTATGTCTAATTTTAGTATAGATTATTGAGTAGTTTGTCTAATTTTAGTATAGATTTAGATTATTGAGTAGTTGTATGTCTAATTTTAGTATAGATTATTGAGTAGTTGTATGTCTAATTTTAATATAGATTTAGATTATTGAGTAGTTGTATGTCTAATTTTAGTATAGATTATTGAGTAGTTGTATGTCTAATTTTAGTATAGATTTAGATTATTGAGTAGTTGTTTGTCTAATTTTAGTATAGGTTATTGAGTAGTTGTATGTCTAATTTAAGTATAGATTATTCAGTAGTTGTATGTCTAATTTTAGTATAGGTTATTGAGTAGTGGAGGCATTGCCTGTTACTAAAAACAAGTTGAGCCGCCCCACCTCCCACCCTCAGAGAAGACTTGAGGCTGAATAGTTTAGGAACAGCACACTGTCGTACTGTTGTTTTTCTCATTGTTTGTGTAGAATTGTTTACGCTTCTCTAGATTGATGTGTTTATTTGTTATGCGTTGATGTTTCAGAGACAAAGTGGCGACGGGATCTTTCGACAAAACCTGTAAGCTGTGGAGCACAGAGACTGGCAAATGTTTCCACACATTCCGCGGACACACAGCTGAAATTGTAAGTTTGAAAGAAAAGGAAGCAGAAGCATTCAGATTTCATTACATCCTGAGGCTGAATTTTTAAATTTTGTTTGTTTTCCTATGAAGGCTCTATTGCAGATTAGGAGATAGATCCACTGTTTTAGTCCAAGGGTGGTGCCAGAATAGCTTGGCGCCTCAGGTGCCAAGCTATTCTGGCACCACCCTTGAACTATCATAGTCAAATTTATTTCAAGCAACAGTGTATCAGGATGAAAAGGGTTAAAAAGTTTGGTAAAGGCAGTGGGCAGGTATGAGGGAGTGTACATGTCTGCGTGTTTTGGAGGGTTCTTATTCTGTGTCGCCCTAATTGTAAGTGCTTTCTGCTCCCTATCCCCTCGCTTGCTGCTGATGATACTGCTTGGCAGAAGGAAGGAAAATGTCTGCATCTTTTCAGACAAATAGGATCATCAGCAGCACTCACGTTACCTTGGTCGCAGAAACTCTTTTCAAAGTGCTGAGGCTATTTGAGTGCGCGCAATGCGATGCGAGCAAGTCTCGCACATGTGACTAGAATACTTTTTTTCCCCAGAGATTTCTTTCTAGGGTTGATTTTATTTTCTGTGATGCTGCATACTTTGCCAGTGCTTTGTAAACATACTGGATTCTGTCGTGCAGGTGTGTTTGAGTTTCAATCCGCAGAGCACAATGATAGCCACGGGCAGCATGGACACATCGTGCCGACTGTGGGATGTGGAGAAAGGGGCGGAGGTCTCCTGTCTCATGGTCAGTTTTAACCCCCTCCTCACTAGCATTATTTTAACCCATATGACTCCAAGGCCGCATTTCCCAAAGTTTGAATTGACACCTGAAGCAACTAACATACTTGTCTGCGCTTTTGTTTTGTCAAAATTAGACTATTGCAATGCTCTTCTGGCTGGCTGTTTCCAGTGTCTGATTGGCAAACTCCAGAAAATTCAAAACTCAGCTGCTAGGTTGATTCTTAGAGTCCCTAGATCAGATCATATCACACCCCATCTGTCTGCTCTTCACTGGTTACTTGTAACAGCTAGGATTCAGAATGAAATTTCATGCTTGACTCACAGTTGTATTACCTGTTCCTGCCCACACTACCTTGCCTCTCTTCTCCAGCTGTATACGCCCTCAAGACAGAATTTGCGCTCTGCTGCCGACTCTCGAGTCCTACATATCCTTCTCGTCAAAACAAAGTTGTTCGGTGCGAGGTCATTCAGGTACCAGAGCCCAGTTGTTTCGAATGACCTCCCACGCGAACTGAGATACATGGATTTGAGAGAGGCATTCAGGCGAGCTCTAAAGACCCATCTTTTTTTCTGTCTGCTACAAATGACTTTTGTCACAGACCTGTCATGTGGAAGTCATCTCTATCTCTGTCTCTATCTCTATTAGAAGTAGTGTGTGTGTGCGCGCGTGCGTGAGTGCGAGTATGAGTCCATAAGCGTAGCATTTTTGAATGGTGACTTATACTTTTTGTAAATTGTGTTTTCGTAATTAGTTATTTGTTTCTTCAAAAACATTACCGATGACATGACTATAAGGAGTGTCTACTCCTTGCTCAATTCTAGCCTAAGAACCGGTTGTGCCACACAACCCGGGAAGCACTCGGGGATCCCGTAGAGGGACCGAGAGTTGTCTCCCGCTCCTACCCATCAGGCCTGTTCACGTGTGAACTCCAGTCACGCTTCTTAGGCTCACGCGCTCAGACGTGTTTTTCTCTAGCCTCTACACTTGGTTCTTCTACCCTTCGGTGGTACTACGCCTTTGGTGAAGGCTTCGCTTCCTGACGGCGCCGCTCGTGCAGTGCTTGCCATGGAACCTTCTCCAACTCGTTCCGCGCCGCCAGAGAGGTAAGGTAGTTAGAGGGCTTCGGCCCGTTGCCCGGGCGGGGCACAGGCTTGAGCAGCGTACCTTTCTTGCTTCCGCGTCGCGGGCGGTTGGGTCGTCCTAGCGGTGGGCCCTCTGCTTCGCTTCGCCTGGTTGGCTGAAGAATTTTACCGCCCTGGTTTGAGCGGGATGTCGCGCCATGACCAGTGGCGGTGAGTGAGTCGTGGGGCCATGCCGGTTGTACTTGGGCAATCGTTACATGCTTTGTTGATTGTGTGCTTTCGCCAGGGTGGCCTAAGCGGAACGGTTACCAGGCTGGTACTACGCTCCCGCTACGGTCGGCCCCGTTACAACGTTCTGTATGTTTTGTGGGTCAGGCGGGCCCTCTCCATCCTTAGGGTGGGCCCTTGAAGACACCCGCCGAGTGCCTTTGTGTTTGTGTGTTGCAGTGGCCTGCTGGGGACCTGCACACAATGCGGAGGATTTCAGTGGCCGTCGGATACCCATGCAGTCTGCCTCCTCTGCGCTGGGTGTGCTTCTGACCACGCATGTGACGTCTGTGCTACCTGGCCGGAGCAGCGCTGGTCCGATCTCTGGAGCTTCTATACTAGAGAGCCCCCTAAGCTGTCGGGTGCGGTGAAGATCCCGGAGACGCCCTCCGACGTGCCACCGGCACCGGACGAACAAGCCCTTCTCGATCCGACGCGACTGACGCCACTGACTTGGCAACGGACGGCTGCTCAAGGTGGGAACTCGTCCGGCAGGTCCGCCACAGCGAGTAAGCACGCCAGGACGCATACGTTGACGAAGCAAAGAACCCGCCTCTCCCTAGAGCCTGGTTTACAGAAGCGCCCTTGGCGCCCTTCGTCTACCTTCGTTCCCCACGTGTCTCTGAGGAAGCCGCAGGGGTCCCCCTGCCGGCTAGAAACCCGCCTCTCCTTAGAGCCTGGTTCACAGAGACCTACGCACTGTCGTCCGGAGCCTCCGGCGGACGAACTTCGCACGCACCGGGACCCTGCTCGCCGTTTTCGTTCGCCTTCACAGAGATCCACGCGCACTCGTCCGGAGCCTGCTACCGAAGTACGCACGCACCGGGACTCTACTCGTCGCTATCGTTCGCCTTCACAGAGACCCGCGCGCGCTCGTCCGGAGCCCCATGCTACAGAAGTACACACGCACCGGGACTCTACTCGTCGCGGTCGTTCGCCTTCTCGGGTTCGTAGGAGGACCTCCGACTCTCACCGTTCGACTGGTCAGGTTTCCCCGCGTGGTGGACGCGGTTCTCACTCTCGTCGTTCCCGTTCCCGTGCCGATTCCCGCTCGTCCCGTTCCTCTTCCCACCGGCCGCCCCCTTCCCCCTGGCCTCTGCCTCGCCGTCCCGCTCCGTCTCGTCGCAGCCGTTCACCTCGCCGGAGCCCTCCTTCGTCGCGCAGGAGACCTTCGCCACGGCCTGCCTCGCGCCGCTCCCCCCTGCGGAGGGGGTCGTCGTCCTCTACCGTTCGCCGTCAACCGGTTTCCCGCTCTAGGAGCCCTCGTCACCCGCCTCGGTCACCGGTGGCCAGACAAGCGGACGGTGATACGCTGAGTTTGGTGGCAGATGATCCCGCGGACTGGCTGCTGGGACGTCGCAGCCGCTCGCCGGCCTCCTCGTCCGCGGCTTCCTATGTCTCCGCTGCTCCCGGACCTGCTTCGGCCCGGATGGACACCCGGCTGGCACTGGACGAGGCTTCCAGACTCGCCGCCGCCCTGCCGGTTGAGGTCTGCCCAGCTTTGCCTCCGGTGAAGAGGAGGATCTCCGCCTTTGTGGATGCGGATCGGACCGTCAAGAGATTCAAGTCCCTTCCCCAGCCTCCTAGTTTTTTGGACCTGCGGGACGCCTTCTCGTCTCACCTCCTGTCAGAGACGCGGAACTCGGACTTCTTCACGGAAGGGAGATGGCCCCCCGCTCTCGACATTGCCTTTCAGCAGAGTTGGTACGCCGGTCATTCACAGTCGTTCCTCTGCCCGCTTCCCCCCGTGGACCCTGCTGCTCTGCTCCAAGCTGGAGGTGGTTCCCTACTCAAGCGGTCCTTCCCGCGTGGTTTGGATAGGACGGCGACCCTGGTGCGGAACACGCTCGCCTGCTCGGGGTTCCTGGATTTGCTGACCCAGGCATTCATCCGGCGTCTAGAGGAAGCTTGGCAGCCTGACCTTTCTCCCCTCCTGGGAGACCTACTGGTCATGGCTGAGGCTGGGAATCGAGCAGCTTACCACTCGTCGGTTAACGCGATGGCCGCCGCGTCCAACTGCGACCTTTTGCGACGAGACGCTGTCTTACAGTCCTGCACTGGTATGCCGTCCGACCTGTGTACGCAGCTTCGTCGGGCCCCCCTGGGAGGATCGCTGCTGTTTGGTGAGACATGGCAGGCGGTGAAGGACTCCAACCCCGACCGTTGGCCTCGCAAGTCCGTCAAGCTTCGTCTCCCCACCGCTCGTGCGGCCCTGGGCCGCTCCTTACGCTCCCGTAGACCTGTCCCCTCGGACCCGGCTGCCCCTCCACGAGCTGCACGACGCCGACGCCCTCTTTTCGGCCGCCCTGGTCCGTCTAGCGCCCCTACCCCCTCCTGGCCCCGGTCCTCCCGCCGCCCTGGGCGCGGGAGGGCCGCCTGACGGATCCCCGGTGCCGCCTCCGCCGACTGTCTTCGGGGCTCCGGTCGGCGGGAGGCTAGCGAGATTCAGCAAGCAGTGGCACTTGCTGTTTCGAGAAGAGCCCTGGGTTTTGGACGTCGTCACCAGAGGTTTGCGGATCTCTTTCCGATCTCCCCCGCCCTTGCGCTCCGCCCCGCTGTGGACGGAGGTACCATACGACGACCTCAAGGCCGCCGCCCTACGCGGAGAAGTTGCGGCTCTCCTGGAGAAACAAGCCACGGAGGTGGTGCAGCGCCCGGACTCGCCCGCCTTTTACAGCCGACTGTTTGTGGTCCCCAAACCCGGCGGCAGGTGGCGCCCTGTCATAGACCTGTCGGCGCTGAACGCCTTCATCGCGGCCCCCTCCTTTCGGATGGAGACGACCAGAGCTCTCCGCGCGGCGGTCCAACCCATGGACTTTGCGGTCAGTCTAGACCTGGCCGACGCCTACCTGCATGTTCCCATGCACACGACCGCCAGGAAGTACCTGCGCTTCGCGTTCGAGGGAGTGGTTTACCAGTTCTGCGCCCTGCCGTTTGGCCTCAACCTCAGCCCCTGGGTTTTCACCCGCATCATGGACGCAGTAGTCGCCAAGGCAAGGCAGTCGTCTTCCAGCCCGACGTCGAATTACCTCGACGACCTGCTCTTGAGGAATCAAGTGGAAGCCGCCCTTGCCGCGGACAGAGACGCCCTGATGAGGTTACTGCACCAGTTGGGGTTCCTGGTCAACACGGGGAAGTCCGACCTCTCCCCGATGCGCCACTTCATCCATCTCGGCATGGAATTTGTCACGGACAGCAACAGGGTGCTCTTACCAGAAGCGCGGATTGTCAAGTTATCCTCCCTCGCCGCGTGGGTCGGGCAGCAGACGACAGCACCCGCCAGGGTCTGGCTACAGCTCCTTGGCCTGATCAACGCAGCGGCGGACCTTATCCCCCTCGGTCGCCTGTTCTCCCGGCCGCTGCAGCTCCATCTCCTACTCCTCTGGCGTCCCTCCTCGGGCGACCTGACCACCTTGGTCCCCGTCTCACCGCTGGTCCTCCCCCATCTCTTACGATGGTCCGACAGGACGTGGTTGGCCCAGGGAGTTCCCCTCTCTTCCCCTCCCCCGACCCTCTCCCTCTGTGTCGACGCGAGTCGGGCTGGTTGGGGCGCCCACCTGCTCCCACAGTTCTCCACAACGTCCGGCCTCTGGCCCCCGGAGTTTGCGGACAAGCACAGCAACTGGCTGGAGTTACAAGCAGTGTGGCAGGCCATCATCGTTTGGAAGGACCAACTGCGGCACCAGCATCTCCTCGTCCTTTCCGACAACTCGACGGTGGTGGCGTACATACAGAAACAGGGAGGAACCCACTCACCCGAGCTGTGCATGCTTCTTTATCGCTTGATGCGCTGGTGCGAGGACCACGACCTTACACTCGGCGCACGCCACATTCCCGGACGCCTGAATGTGTTGGCGGACTCGTTGTCCCGGCGGGGACAGATGATTCACACGGAATGGACCCTTCGCCAGGACATTTTCCGTTTGATTTGCTCGCACTGGGAGACCCCCGTGGTGGACCTTTTCGCCACGAGGTGGAATCACCAACTTCCCCTCTTCGTGTCTCCAGTCCCGGATCCCCTGGCCTGGGCTGTCGACGCCTTGTCCATCACTTGGGATGGGCTCATCGCCTACGCATTCCCCCCGACGGTCCTTGTCCCCAAAGTCCTCCAGAAGCTTCGAGGGACGAATGCGATCTTACTCCTGGTCGCCCCGTTCGCTTGGACCCGCTCCTGGTCCACCGACCTGATCAGCCTCGCCACGCACCCTCCTCTACTGCTCCCCACCCCCCGCACCATGCTCAAGCAGCCGCGTCAGGCGCTGTTCCACCCTTGCCCGGAACGCCTGCTACTACACGCCTGGAGATTGTGCGGCAAGCCCTCTCCGCTCGAGGCCTCTCGGGTGCTGCAGTGGAAGCGATCGCTACAGCCCGCAAACCCTCGACTAGGCATGTATACGAGGGAAAGTGGAGGGTTCTCTGTGCCTGGTGCAGTGGACGTGGTCTCTCCCCCACCGATTTGACAATTCCCCAGCTTGTGGACTTCTTCCTCTGGCTCTTCGGAGACCAAGGACTGGCCCCTATTACCATCAGGGGATACCTCTCGATGATCGCCGATACCTACCGGCATCTCGGCCGCGCGGATCCTGGCGCTTGCAAGGACCTAGCGGACCTTATGTCGCACCTTGGCCTACAATGACCTGCCTCGCGTTCGCTACTGCCCCGCTGGGATTTGCCTTGGGTGCTTACCTGGCTTAACTCGCCACGCTTCGAACCCCTACCACTAGCCAACCTCGCAGACCTGACACAGAAGACATGCTTCCTGCTAGCGCTCGCCACCGCGGCTCGAGTCAGCGAGCTCCACGCCCTGTCAGCCCGCCCGTCCTGCCTACAGTTTCGAGCGGATGGTTCCGTCCAGCTGGTGACGGACCCTGCATTTATTGCCAAGACAAGGTCTCCGCTGACGGCACCACAGGTTATCACCTTAAGACCGTTGCGGAACATCCACTTCCCCAAGGAGACCAGGCAGCAAGATCCCGTACGAGCCCTGAGAGTGTACTTGCGCCGCACCAAAGCAGTCAGGAGAGGACGCTCACGCCTCTTCCTACCCTTACGACCTGGCAAAAATGACATTACTGCCCAGACAATCTCTTCATGGCTACGCTGGGTCATCCGCTCAGCCTACGCCGAGCTCTCCCCACAGGGAGCGAAGAGGTTACGAATTCGGGCGCACGAAGTACGAGCTATGGCCACAAGCGTCGGTCGCCTTTGACAGGAACTGCGCTGTCAAGGACATCGTGGCTGCAGTGGGCTGGCGGTCGGAATCCACTTTCGCCCGCTTCTACCTACGGGATCTGGCCGGGCAGCGAGACAACCTCGCCCTCTTGGGAGGAATCACGGCGGCACAACACTCCCTCCCGGCGCCGCAGGCGCCGTAGGTATGCGCCTTTTGGGGACTATAGAGTGTCCGAGGGGAGGAGGGGGTCATGATCCTAGAAAACACTCTAGACGTGCGGCACCCTCCTCCTGTTCGGCATTCTCCTTATAGTCATGTCATCGGTAATGTTTTTGAAGAAACAAATTCATTTTTCTTTAAAAGGTATTTTTTCGAAAAATACTTACCGATGACATGACTCGAAGGACCCTCCCACCTGCCCCGCTTGCCGCGGGTGAGCCTAACTTCGTGACTGGAGTTCACACGTGAACAGGCCTGATGGGTAGGAGCGGGAGACAACTCTCGGTCCCTCTACGGGATCCCCGAGTGCTTCCCGGGTTGTGTGGCACAACCGGTTCTTAGGCTAGAATTGAGCAAGGAGTAGACACTCCTTATAGTCATGTCATCGGTAAGTATTTTTCGAAAAAATACCTTTTAAAGAAAAATGAATTTTTGTACTAGTTTTTGTTAAACGCCTAGAGCACTACTCTGTGGTTAGGCGCTGTACAAGTACTCATTATTAATTAATTAATTATAATGTTTGTGTACTAGTTGCAGGAGATAGATCGGTCATGATAATTCAAGGGTGGTGCCAGATTAGCTTGGCGCCTGATGGCGCCAAGCTAATCTGGCACCACCCTTGAACTATCACAGGTACAGTGCATCAGTGTTAAATAGGTTAACACTTTCAGTGCCGATGGCGTGAAAAGATGTCTTTGAAACTATTGCAGATTGACCTGAAGCACACGGATCTACTGTGAAATCTTGACTAAACGTAGAGGTTGACCCTCTTGACTGCCAGAACAACAAGCAGAATCAAAGTGCATGAGGCATAGATCTTCATAGTCCCCCACAGTTGCAGGGGCTCATGTGGATCTGTGCCTTTTGCTGACGCCACTTTGTATCCAGTATCCTGGGGCGACTGGGGTTCTTTGGTGTTGATAAAGATTTTCTACAAAGATTTCATAGACACAGTCTGCATCCAGTGGCAGGGGCTAATCTAAAGGGACCCGCTCCAGACTGAAGAGGGTTACACGTTCATTACATCACTTTTTATCAAGGTTACTCGCGTGTCTTACAAACATGCCGGACAAAAGGGCTTACTTAAGAGATGAAGTGCAAATTTTGTGCGACGGAAAGACTATTCTGCACTTTTCTCCTGTGCGGTGCAGGAGAGTTGCCTTGCTGCTGACAGGAGGCAGTAGAAAACCTCAGTTATGTGGGCCAGCTTAACCCATTTACCCCAGTGCCCTATCGACCATGATAATTCAAGGGAAGTGCCAGATTAGCTTGGCGCCAGCAGGCTCCAAGCTAATCTGGCACTAACCTTGAATTATCATGGTGGTTCCACCTCCTGCAACTGGTACATAGTAGTTGGTCATTGGTGACACGTCCAACATTTTGGAACAGCGGCCGTTGGGGGGGTTAAATGGGTTAACGTGGGGTTGTGAAAGGGAAAAGTGGGAACGGCAACGATGAGGCTATGCTAAGAGCAGATCGCTTCAGTTGAAATGGTCATCCAACCTTGTTTTGGGACAACATGCTGTGCCAGAGCTGCCTTCTCTTTACTGTGGTGCTAATGCAGCTGTGTTGACCGTATGTGGCAGGGCCATTCTGCGGAGATCATCGCACTGTCGTTCAGCTCGTCCGGCCAGGAGCTGATCACTGGGTCGTTTGATCACACGGTGGCCGTCTGGGATGTGCGCAGCGGACAGTGAGTAGCATTAACCACCCTGCGCACACAGCCACTGGTACTGTAAGCAGGACTGGTGCTGCCTGGGCAAGGGGGTTAACCCATTTAGCTCGGCGTCCCTCCAGCTGGAGATTGATTGGCCATGATAATTCAAGGGCAGTGCCAGATGAGCTTGGCGCCTGAAGGTGCCAAGCTCATCTGGCACTACCCTTGAATTACTATGATCAGTCCATCTCCTACAACTGGTACATAGTCACTCAGTAACACTTCCCAAATTTGGGAAAAGCTCCCGTGGGGCTGAAAGCGTTAACTATGATTTCGGTATTTTTTTTTAAATCATAAATTTGCTTACACTAACAGCAGCAATAGAAAAATTTCATGTCAAGATTGTAACAGATCCAGAAAAATCTTTTCCATATGCAAATAATCTGACCCATCCCCACACCTTGTCTTACTTTTCTGTCTGTTTGAATTTGCTGACTTTTGCCCACGTTATTGGAACAGGACATTTATTTCCATTGTAACAAGTGTCACTGTGCAGCCCTCTACACTGGTTACATGTGAAAAATTATGTATTTTCATTTAGCCCAGACCCTCTACAGCAGGAGACAGATCGACCATGATAATTCAAGGGTAGCGCCAGATTAGCTTGGCGCCTGACGGTGCCAAGCTAATCTGGCACTACCCTTGAATTACCATGGTCGATATATATCTCATATGTCCCCTAAAACTAGTACATAGTCGTACAAGATTTGGGAAATGCGGCTTTGGTTAAATGGGATAATTTGACATGTCTTACAGGAAAATCCACTCTCTGATCGGACACAAGGCAGAAATCAGCAGCGCGCAGTTCAACTGGGACTGTTCTCTCATCGCCACGGGCTCCATGGACAAAACCTGCAAACTGTGGGACTCTTCCACTGGTGGGTGATACGATATTAGTCATGCTAGCCATAGTAAAGTTTATCCGCCAGGGCCCAGGCATGCTATTTCCACCTCCGTCGCATCAGTCAGATCAGAAAATATCTCACCACCGAAGCTGCAACCAAACTTGCTGTCTCTCTGATCTTATCTCGCATCGACTATTGCAACTCTCTCCTTTCAAGCCTCCCTCATTCCACCACTTTCACTCGCCAGCGCGTCCAGAACAATGCTGCCCGCCTCGTCCTCAGAAAGAAAAAATCCGACCACATCACTCCCCTGCTCAAACTCCTTCACTGGCTCCTCATCCCCCAACACATCCAATACAAGATTCTGTCTCTCTGCTACAAATCCCTGAACAACTACGCTCCTACCTATCTCTCCAACTTACTTCACCCCTACACTCCTTCCCGCTCCCTCCGCTCTGCCTCCGACCCTCTCCGCCTCCACATCCCCCGCACCAAACTCAGCACTTTCAGCCCCCGCTCCTTCTCCGTCTACGGTCCACCCACCTCTCTCCGTCAGAAACACTCTCTCTCCTCCTTCCAGTCCGCCCTCAAAACTCACCTCTTGCAACATTTCTAGCACTATATCACCACACTCCCCACGCCAAGCTGACTGTCGTAATGTATTTGTGGTACGTGAGTCATTGTCTAAAGCGTGTGCATGCGTGCGCGAGTTGTGAGTGTGCGCTTAGAGTTATAATTATTATAAGATAAGTGCATTATAAATACCGTAATTATTAACTACCGACCATGGACGCAGCAAGTGTTGAAGTATACAGACAGACCCCTGGGGGTCTTCTGTGACAAGGTCTGCTAATACGCAGTATGATTATTCAAGTGCAGTGCCACCTGTAGCAATTTCTGCAAGCCATTGTTCTTTAAAGCAAAAGGATCTCCTGAAGTAGTTGTCGATTGACCACAGACAGTATTCTGTGCAGAAAGACAAAACACGGGAAATGAAACCAAAGAACTTGGTGTGCAGTTGTTGTGGTTTTTTCCCCCAGGGCATTGGGTGTTAACTCATTCTACCCCATCACCGAAATCCACAAATTTTGCCGTTGTCCTCTGAAGACTGCATTGCAGTGCAGGACACAGATCCTTATCTTGCTGTGGTGTGTCTGGGGCAGAATGGGTGTTAAGTGATTGCATCTGCTCTTTGAACAAAAATTTCTGCTGCAATCTAGTGAAGATGACCACATTTGCAGGAACACAGGAAATGAAGCCTGAGAGCTCTAAGTCATTTGTGAGGGACTTGCTTACAGTGTATTGTGTAAGTCCTGATTGCATTAGCACTTTGAAAACATTGTCTTCTGCTGGAGGGCTGAATATGGAACAGAACGCACTTGTGTTTAGAGTGGTATGGGTGGCACACTTGTGTTTAGAGTGGTATGGGTGGCACACTGGTGTTTAGAGTGGTATGGGTGGCACACTGGTGTTTAGAGTGGTATGGGTGGCACACTGGTGTTTAGAGTGGTATGGGTGGCACACTTGTGTTTAGACTGGTATGGGTGGCACACTGGTGTTTAGAGTGGTACGGGTGACACACTTGTGTTTAGAGTGGTATGGGTGGCACACTTGTGTTTAGAGTGGTATGGGTGGCACACCGTGACACTGGTGTTTAGAGTGGTACGGGTGGCACACTTGTGTTTAGAGTGGTACGGGTGGCACACTTTTGTTTAGAGTGGTACGGGTGGCACACTTGTGTTTAGAGTGGTACGGGTGGCACACTTGTGTTTAGAGTGGTACGGGTGGCACACTTGTGTTTAGAGTGGTATGGGTGGCACACTGGTGTTTAGAGTGGTATGGGTGGCACACTGGTGTTTAGAGTGGTACGGGTGGCACACTGGTGTTTAGAGTGGTACGGGTAGCACACTGGTGTTTAGAGTGGTACGGGTGGCACACTGGTGTTTAGAGTGGTATGGGTGGCACACTGGTGTTTAGAGTGGTATGGGTGGCACACTGGTGTTTAGAGTGGTATTTGTGGCACACTGGTGTTTAGAGTGGTACGGGTGGCACACTGGTGTTTAGAGTGGTACGGGTAGCACACTTGTGTTTAGAGTGGTACGGGTGGCACACTGGTGTTTAGAGTGGTACGGGTGGCACACTGGTGTTTAGAGTGGTATGGGTGGCACACTGGTGTTTAGAGTGGTATGGGTGGCACACTTGTGTTTAGAGTGGTACGGGTGGCACACTGGTGTTTAGAGTGGTACGGGTGGCACACTTGTATTTAGAGTGGTACGGGTGGCACACTTGTATTTAGAGTGGTATGGGTGGCACACTTGTGTTTAGAGTGGTACGGGTGGCACACTTGTGTTTAGAGTGGTATGGGTGGCACACTTGTGTTTAGAGTGGTACGGGTGGCACACTTGTGTTTAGAGTGGTATGGGTGGCACACTGGTGTTTAGAGTGGTACGGGTGGCACACTTGTGTTTAGAGTGGTATGGGTGGCACACTGGTGTTTAGAGTGGTATGGGTGGCACACTGGTGTTTAGAGTGGTACGGGTGGCACACTGGTGTTTAGAGTGGTACGGGTGGCACACTGGTGTTTAGAGTGGTACGGGTGGCACACTGGTGTTTAGAGTGGTACGGGTGGCACACTGGTGTTTAGAGTGGTACGGGTGGCACACTGGTGTTTAGAGTGGTATGGGTGGCACACTGGTGTTTAGAGTGGTACGGGTGGCACACTGGTGTTTAGAGTGGTACGGGTGGCACACTTGTGTTTAGAGTGGTATGGGTGGCACACTGGTGTTTAGAGTGGTATGGGTGGCACACATAGCCCCAGGACGGCACTTCCCAAATTGTGGAGGTGCAACTTAATTCGTTCCACCCCAGACACGCCACAGCAAGATAAGGATCGACCATGATAGTTCAAGGGTGATGCCAGAATAGCTGGACGCCAAGCTATTCTGGCATCACCCTTGGACTATCATGGTCGATCTGTGTCCTGCACTTCAGTGCAGTCTTCAGAGGACAACGGCAACATTTGGGGATTTCGGTCTTGGGGTACGAAGAGTTATGAACCTGTTGAAGGAGATGAATTGACCATGATAATTCAAGGGTAGTGCCAGATGAGCTTTGCGCCTTCTGGCGCCCATCTCATCTGGCACTACTCTTGAATGACCATGGTCACTCTGTCTCGTGCTGTTGGGTGTAAATGGGTCATGTGTCAGTCCACTGATGGACGGTCTTTCTGTGTGCAGGTCGGTGTATCGGCACGCTGCGGGGTCACGAGGACGAGGTGCTGGACGTAGCATTCGACTTCACAGGACAACACCTCCTCACAGCCTCCGCTGACGGAACCGCACGGTGCTACAACGCCGTCACGCACAGTCTTGTCAGCAAATTTGAAGGTCATGAGGGCGAGATTTCCAAGGTCAGTGGTCCCTCTCGTTAAAAATGCTCATGCCTGCTACGTTTTGGAGCATTTCACACATTATCTTACGCATGCCGGTCACATTTTGACTCAACTTTTGAGTGCTGGTTGAAATTTAATCGTATTTGTGTGTTGATTGAAGTCTAAACTTGAAACTGAACATGATCCAACTGCAAGAGACATAGATCCTTATGAGCCCCCGCAACTGCGGGGGCTCATGAGGATCTATGCCTCTTGCTGTTAGCAGTTTGTATTCGTGATGTGTGGACAGCTGCTGTGGCGTGGCATTTAATGAAAAATACAATCTGCGATCACCAGCTGTGAAGGTGTAAACAGTATTTTTGTTTGCCTGTGCAGTTTTTCTTCTGCGGGCGAAGTTTGTGCATGCCTCCACCGGTACAGGAGGGTTTTGTTTCCGTGTTTTCAGCAGGGAAAGAAAACCGAAGAGCAAAACAGTGTCTTCAAAAAGTTGCTGAGAGAAAAGATTGCTAAAAGACAAAGTTTCTTTACCAAAGTTTTCATATTGTATTGTTTTCATATTGTATTGTTTTCATATTGTATTGTTTTCATGTTGTATTGTTTTCATATTGTATTGTTTTCATATTGTATTGTTTTCATATTGTATTGTTTTCATATTGTATTGTTTTCATGCTGTATTGTTTTCATATTGTATTGTTTTCATATTGTATTGTTTTCATGTTGTATTGTTTTCATGTTGTATTGTTTTCATATTGTATTGTTTTCATATTGTATTGTTTTGCTCCATTCGCTAGATTGCTTTTAACCCGCAAGGCACGGCAGTACTGACGGCCAGTGCGGACAAGACGGCACGACTGTGGGACCCAGAAAACGGCCAGTGTAAGCAGGTACTAGAAGGGCACACGGACGAGATCTTCAGCTGCGCATTCAACTACGAGGGAAACACAATCATCACAGGTCTGTTGATAACCTTGTAGAATGTAGCAGCAGTGGTGTACAGCGGCACCTGTGTGACCACCCTTCTCACCTGTAATTGAAAACCATCTTTAACCCCTTGATCGCTGAGGACCAGTTAACACGATCCAACTGCAAAGAGGCATAGATCCTCATGAGCCCCTCGTGACTGCAGTAAGTTAGTGTGACTGCGGGGGCTCATGAGGATCTATGCCTCTTGCTGAGACCAATTTGTATCCAGTTTTCTTAGACGGCGTTGGCTTTTGGTCGTTGAATCAAGCAAGGTTTCAGAAGCAGACATGTATGTACATTGACAGGGACGGCGTTGGCTTTTGGTCGTTGAATCAAGCAAGGTTTCAGAAGCAGACATGTGTGTACATTGACAGGGACGGCGTTGGCTTTTGGTCGTTGAATCAAGCAAGGTTTCAGAAGCAGACATGTATGTACATTGACAGGGACGGCGTTGGCTTTTGGTCGTTGAATCAAGCAAGGTTTCAGAAGCAGACATGTATGTACATTGACAGGGAGGGCGTTGGCTTTTGGTCGTTGAATCAAGCAAGGTTTCAGAAGCAGACATGTATGTACATTGACAGGGACGGCGTTGGCTTTTGGTCGTTGAATCAAGCAAGGTTTCAGAAGCAGACATGTATGTACATTGACAGGGACGGCGTTGGCTTTTGGTCGTTGAATCAAGCAAGGTTTCAGAAGCAGACATGTATGTACATTGACAGGGACGGCGTTGGCTTTTGGTCGTTGAATCAAGCAAGGTTTCAGAAGCAGACATGTATGTACATTGACAGGGAGGGCGTTGGCTTTTGGTCGTTGAATCAAGCAAGGTTTCAGAAGCAGACATGTATGTACATTGACAGGGACGGCGTTGGCTTTTGGTCGTTGAATCAAGCAAGGTTTCAGAAGCAGACATGTATGTACATTGACAGGGACGGCGTTGGCTTTTGGTCGTTGAATCAAGCAAGGTTTCAGAAGCAGACATGTATGTACATTGACAGGGAGGGGGTTGTGGTCACTGCAGCCACCTAAATGATGTTAGTTAATTAATGGTAGGTGATCATTTTTTCCCTTTAACCCTTTTAGCCCCGGATCCCGACAGCAGGAGATGGCTTGACCAGGATAATTCAAGGGTAGTGCCAGATTAGTGTGGCGCTAACAGGCGCCACGCTAATCTGGCACTACCCTTGAATTATCCTGGTCAAGCCATCTCCTGCAACTGGTGCATAGTTGTCGGGCAACACCTCCACAGTTTGAGAAATGGGACCTTGGGGCTGAAAGGGTTAAGAGAGCATTCCTGCAGAGAACATCAGTCTTTTAACCCTTTGGCTGTCAGCAGCGGTTTTTGTCGCGATGATTCCTTCAGGCTGCTATTCCTTCAGGCTGCTATTCCTTCAGGCTGCTATTCCTTCAGGAATCATCACAACAAAAAACACTGCCAACAGCCAAAGGGTGAAACTGCTTTTTCTTACAACAAAAGTGTTTGCTCAAAAGCAGTTTGTACAGAAGCTTTGCATGTCTCTTGCTTACAGCAGACTTGGCGTGTTTGTTGATGCTGTTGCAGGCAGCAAGGACAACACCTGTCGCATATGGAGGTGAGGGTGGCGGAGACGGTGCTCACATTCATCAACATCCATCCAGATTGATATCATCTCCATCAACAGTCAACCATCTTCCGTCCCCTTTGCCGCATCATATTGTCTGTTGCAGTCGCAGTGTTTGCGCACTGCTCAAGTGCTTTAGAACTGTCTTGGTCGATAAATATCTTATTGCGAGGTGTCACGGCTGAGCAGATGTGCTAAAAGTTTTTGTCCCAAAGATTTGTGCACCTGCACACTGTTTTCTCCCCTTGATTGCTGCCCCACTCAGCAGAAAAGAGGCGTCACGACCTGCCTTTTCTGCTAGACAGTAACATGAGAAGCAGTCGGAGGGTTCAGACCATTTTGAACAGATGATGCAGACATTTCATGTAATCTGTTAGTCTCTCGTGTGACATCTAAGAGCTGTGTCAATACAACATTTCAAGAATTGTTGAAATAAGTGTACACAAGCTTTTAGCAGCCCCAGGATTTAATTTAGCATCGGCACCACCACAAACAAAAAATTTGCCAGCAAAGCTTTTCGCTTCTAATGGACACTTAATGTGCTTTTGTCAGCTGATCCACCTGATATTAATTAATTGAGAGACCTGTGAACAGCAGAACCAGTGTTGAGTGACCACCCTTTGGAGAGATCACCTGTCGCTATAGGCACTTAAATGATGATCTTTAATGACAGGTGATGATGTTTGCCCTTCCAGAGGGCTCTTGGAGAGAGTACCCATCTTGTTAGACCATTCTTTGCTGGCAAACGAAAGTGGCCGCAGAAAAGAAGCTCTTGATGATTTGTGCACCGAAAAAATCCAAAGGATGGTGCCTTGAACAGTAAGGGTTGGGGCTAGTCTTGTTGAAGACATTTTCCATACCTGAGATAATACCCGTACTTGTAGCCTTTATGCGCTGATTATTTCCCCGCTTCATTATGTGATGAGGACATGTCTAGTGCTGAAGTATTAACCCCTCACACACGTCAGCTGGTCTGTGATTTCGGACCTTATGTCCAAAATGACAGGCCAGCACATTCCTGTTGAGTATTGACTGCTCCCCGTCGGTCATTGTGTTCACGCTTCAAGTCAGCTCCTGTACATGAAATATTTCAGTGACATGTTTGTGTCCGTATGTTAACCCATTGAGCCCCACGGCCGCATTTCCCAAATTGTGGAGGCGTCACCTAACGTCCATGCACCAGTTGCAGGAGACGGATTAAACGTGCTAGTTCAAAAGTAGTGCCCGATTAGCTTGGTACACCATGATAATTTAAGGTAGTGCCAGGTTAGCTTTGTGCACCATCAGAATTCCTGGGTAGTGCCAGATTCCTTTGTGCACCATCAGAATTCCTGGGTAGTGCCAGATTCCTTTGTGCACCATCAGAATTCCTGGGTAGTGCCAGATTAGCTTAGCGCCTGACGGCGCCAAGCTAATCTGGCACTACCCTGGAATTATATTGCTCGATCTGTCTCCTGCTGTAGGGACTCGGGGCCAAATGGATTAACCACTAAAATGGACCTGTTTGACAATTATTGCTTCTTTTTGTCTGTACACACCCTAAGTAGAGATATATAAATACCCCTACAGTTAGACCTGTCAATGCGAACACCTGTCCAAGCAGACCACACATTTGTTTCCTCAAAACACATTACCGATGACATGACTAACTGGAAATAGTCTACTTGCTTACCAATTTTAGCCTAAGACCCAAAGGGTCCCCCCAGGAGGCTCTCGGGGATCCCTGATAGGGACGAGAGAGCTTTCGGGGATCCCTAACAGGGACGAGAGTAGCCTCCCCTGCCCATCCGGTCAGGCGCCCGGTGGTGTCTCCTTTAGCCAGTTGTCTACTTCGCTGTTAGCGTTCGGACGCTTTTACCTGAGCCTCTGACCCTTGGAAAGACTGTGTACGGTTCGACCGTCCCTTACCGGCCTGCCTTCGCCTAGCCTCTCGTCTACCGCTTCTGGCGTGGCCTCCGTCTTCTCTGCTAGCCCTCGTCTGTGCCTCGTGCTCTTGGCTGGCCCTGGAACCTTCTAGGCTCCCGTCGTCGTCTCCCTGCCTTTCCGCCATGGACAGGTAAAGTCTCGGCCGTTTCCGACGTCTCGCCTGGCTGGGTCGGACGTCGGGCTTCGCTCGAGCTACTGTTGGTTTCTCTCCGCATTTCACGGTGAGTTTCGAGTGTTTCTTGATTTCAAAGCTTTATATGGCGGGGTTCGTTACCCGCCCCCGGTCGCCTTTCATGTTTGGGTATGGGCTGCAGTTATCTAGTGCGCCTCTCCCCAGTACGTCGACCTCCAGTGACCTACTGTCTGGTACTTTGTGCTTCGTCTCTCTGCCGTTCCGCCATGGAAAGGTGGAGTATCGGCCACTTCCTACGTCTCGCCTGGCTGGGCCGGACGTCGGGCTGCGCTCGAGCTCCTGTTTGTCTTTGCATTCACCGTCAGTTTCGCGTGTCTCTTAATTTTCGAAGCCTTAAATGGCGGGGTTTGTTACCCGCCGCCGGTCGCCTTTCATGTTTGGGTTTGGGTTGCAGTTGCCAAGTGCGCCTCTTCCCCGTTCGGCGACTTCCAGTGACCTAGTGTCCGGTGCTTTGTGCTTCGTCCCTCTGCAGTTCCGCCATGTAAAGGTAAAGTCTTGTCCACTACATACGTCTCCCCCGGCGGGGCCGGACGTCGTGCTTGGCTCGGACTTCTGTTTGTTTTCTCTCCGCATTTAACGGTGAGTTTTGCTCGTTAATTCGGAGCTTTATCTGGCGGCGTTAGTTGCCCGCCGCCCGTCACCTTTCATGTATGGGTATGTGTTGCAGTACCAAGTGCGTTGCTGCCCAGGACGGCGGCTTCCAGTGGCCTGGTGTCCGCCATACTGTAGACCGGGTGCCACCTGCTCCTCTGTCATCGGCTGCGCTGGCTGCCCTGCTTGACTGGAGGTTCTTGGTCTCTACTCCGGTGTTCCACCGCCGAGCGACCCGCGACTTCCGCCTCCTTGGGACCTTCCGCGGCACGGCGGAATTGTTCCAGCTGCCCTCGGACATGGGATAGCCACTCCTCTCGTCCCTGGTAAGTTTGTAGCTTATTCATAGACGCGTTAAGCCCGCTGACTCCTCCGGCGAGTCGCCAAGCTGGCTCCGTGCCCCCCTCCCGTAAAAAGGAGCCCCGGGCACCGCGACCATGTCGCCTTAGTTCACGCGTCGGCCCCTCGGCCAAACCTCAAGCCCGCTGACTCCTCCGGCGAGTCGCCAAGCCGGCTACGTGCCCCCCTCCTTGAGCCCCGGGCACCGCGACCTTGGTCGCTAATTAGTTAAGCGTCGGCCTTTGGCCCTTCTTCTAAGCCCGCTGACTCCTCCGGCGAGTCGCCTAGCTGGCTACGTGCCCCCCTCCTTGAGCCCCGGGCACCGCGACCTTGTCGCCTGTTACATACAAAAAAAAAAAAAAAAAAAAAAAAAAAAAAAAAAAAAAAGAAGAAGTTGACGCTTGGCCTCGCGGCCCCTCTTGAGCCCGCTGACTCCTCCGGCGAGTCGCCAAGCCGGCTACGTGCCCCCCTCCATGAGCCCCGGGCACCGCGACCTTGTCGCTAATTAGCTTAAGCACCGGCCTTCGGCCCATCTAAGCCCGCTGACTCCTCCGGCGAGTCGCCTAGCTGGCTACGTGCCCCCCTCCTTGAGCCCCGGGCACCGCGACTTTGTCGCTAACTAGTCTACGCGTCGGCCTTCGGACCTGCTCAGCCCGCTGACTCCTCCGGCGAGTCACCAAGCCGGCTACGTGCCCCCCTCCTTGAGCCTCGGGCACTGCGACCTTGTCGCCTATTGTTGACGCGTTGGCCTCACGGCCCCTCCTAAGCCTGCGGACTCCTCCGGCGGATCGCCGAGCCGCTTTGTGCCCCCACCTTGAGCCCTGGGCACCGCGTCCTGGTCGCCAATTAGTTCACGCTTGGCCTTCGGCCCCAGCTTAAGTCCGCTGACTCCTACGGCGAGTCGTTTACCCGACTATGTGCCCCCCTCCTTGAGCCGGGCACCGCGACCTTGTCGCCTTGTTCTTACTTCGGCCTCGGTCCTGGGCCCGCTGACTCCTTTGGCGAGTCGCCTATCTGCTTGTGCCCCCTCCTTGAGCCCCGGGCACCGCGACCCTTATCGCCGGTTGGTGCCCTAGTCGGCCCTATGGCCTTCCTTCCTACCCTCTGACTCCTTCGTCGAGTCTCCCAGCCAGCTACGGTGCCCCCTCCTTGAGCCTCGGGCACTGCGTCTGGATCGTCTTTCATATACCTCGGGACTTCGGGCCGTTTTCCCCTGGCGCCTACGGCCTTTCCACGTGTTCTCCGATTCTCGTCTGTTCGCCGAAGTGAAGCTACTTCGCGCTCGGTTCGCGTGGATGGGTGCCCCTTGGGTACACCCAGTGCAAGTGGGGATCGACGTCTTCGCCCTCGTCGCCTAGATAGTTGCGGCGCCCGACGTTCGTCGCCCGCCCGCTTGACGCCCTCCTGTGTCCCTGCCGACCTTCGCCTTCTGCTCGGCCCTGTCATTCTCCGCGGGACCTCCTCTTCCCCTCTCTCTGCACCGTTCGCCTCCAGCGTCTCCCCGACCCTCTTCGGTGGATGACTCGGCGTCCTGCGTTCGCCGCTGGCCTGCTGGCGTTTTAGCCTTCGGCTCCCCGGTTCGCTGGCCACTTGCTCCTCTTCGTGCGCGCTGCCTCGGGTGGTTCTGCTGGCGCCCGTCCTTGCGGTTACACCTCCCAGCTCTAGTGGATGGCTCCTTCCCTGACCATCTCCTCTGATGCGACGTCGCAGCTGTGCCGTGCTCCTGTGGCTTCCCACGCTCTTCGGCCCTGCCTGGTAGTCTCCTTAGGACCCCTTCTAGGCCTGTGGGCCCAGCGCCACCCGTGTGGTTGAGTTCCCGCCCGCTCCGACCAAGGCCCTCGCCCTTCGCGCGCAGGTCTCCGCTCTGCCTTGAGATGTTGCGTTGGTGCTCGTCGCTCGGCGCGGCTCCCCCCGCCTCGGACCCTTCGCTTCGCCTTCGGCCCTTGGTCGTCGCCGCCAGCCGGGATCTGCCCCTCGCTTCCACGCGTCCCCATGCCTCCCGCCCCCGCTGTTGTCTTCGCTTGCCGTCGACGGGTCCGTTTCCAGCCCGGCCTCCGGTGTGGTCTCTCCCTCAGCCCTGGGTCCTTGCGTGGATCGTGGATGCCTTGGTTGCCCGAGACCTTGTTCTTCCGTCAGCCGTTCTCCTCCTGGGTCGACCTGCGTCTGCGGTATCAGTCAGCGGTCCCACTTCGTAGGGCAGCGATGTTCTCCTCCTCCGGTTGCTCGCCTGGGCGCCCTGGTCAGCGACTACAGTCCGACCTCTCGCCACTCGTTCACCTGGGTGTGGATTCGGTGACCGACCGCGACTTGGTGCGTCTTCACGAGCCTCGGATCCAGTCCTTGCCGTTCTAGCCCGAGGGTAGCTGCGGACGCGGCGCTCCCCACCTAACTGCGGCTCCAGCTCCTCCTCCTGGTGAGTGCGGCGGCTGATCTCCTTCCCTCGGTCTTCTGTACTCCGCCTCTGGAGGCCGTCCTCCGGCGATCTCTCTACCCTGGTGCCGATCTCTCCTGTGCTGCGCCACGTCGGCTTCGCTGGACGGACATTCTTGGCTCGGCTCCCGGATTCCCCCTGACCTCGCCGCTGCCCGTCTCTCTCTCTGCGTCGTTGCCGGTCTCGACCGTTGGGGCGCTCTCCTTCTCCCGAATTCCGCTCGTCCGCCGGCCGCTGGCCCGCGAACCGGACTTCGCGGCACGTCATCCCGCTGGGACTGGTTGCAGTTGGCAGGCCCTCTGCGCTTGGCGATACGATCTTCGGACACAGGACCTCCTCGTCCTTCCGACAACCCCTCTTCGTGGCTTGCCTTCAGACGCAGGAGGACCCCGCTCTCCCGACCTCTGCTTCCTCCTCTATCGCCCCTTCGCTGGTGCGAGGACAGCGTCTTCTCCCTCCCAGCCCGCCACAGTCCACGTCGCCTGTTCGTCCTGACAGTCTACCTCTTGCGACGGTGGCAGCTTCTTCACACGGATTGCGCCCTTCGCTGGGACATCCTTCGCTGGTTCTGCGCCCGTCGGGAGACTCCCCCCTTGTTCTCTTCGCCACGAAGTGGAGCCTCCGGCTTCCCCGCTTCATCTCCCTGTTCCCGACCTCTGGCCTGGTCAGTCGATGCCCTTCGATCCCTTGGGGTGGACTGGTCGTTTACACCTACCCTCCGGCGGTCCTGGTCCTCAAGTCCTGCTCAGCCTCCGGGGATGCAACGCAGTCCTTCTCCTGGTGGCCGGTCGCCCGGACCGGTTCGCGGACTTCCGACCTTCTCAGTCTCGCCACAGGTTCACCCTCCCTTTCCCACCTCCCGCCGATGCTCTTACAGCGCCGATAGCCGCTCTTCCACCCCTGCCCCGAGCGACTTCTCCTGCACGCCTGGCGATTGTGTGGCAAGCTCTCTCTGCTGGAGGCTTCTCGAGTGCAACAGCGGATGCTATCGCTTCTGCCCGCAGACCTACCAGACGTGTCTACGAGGGAAAGTGGCGTGCTTCGTGCCTGGTGCTCTGACCGCCGCCTCTCCACTGTCGGCCTGACGACTCCTCAGCTCACGGACTTCTTCTCTGGCTCGTCCAAGACCTAGGTTGGCTCCCCTCTGGTGCAGCAGCTCTTGAGGGGTCTCTTGATCGCCGACGCCTACCGTCACCTCGGCCGTCCTGACCCAGCGCCTGCAAGGACCTGCCCGACCTTATGGCGCGTTTCGGCGTGCAGCGTCCGGTCTCCCGCCCACTTGGCCCACGCTGGGACCTCCCTGGTCCTCCCCTGACTGACTTCGGACCGTTGAGCCGCCCCTTCTGGCCCGCTTTGCTGACGTGCCTCGGAGGCCTGCTTCCTGATGACCCTCGCCACGGCGCCCCGCGTCACCGAGCTCCACGCTCTCGTCTCGCCCCGCCGGCCTGCAGTTCCGAGTGGATGGCTCCGTTCAGCTACTCCCGGATCCTTCCTTCTCGCTCAGCCTAGGTCTCCCTTGACAGCGCCTCCGGTCCTCGCCGCTCGGCCGCTTACACGACCCGGTTCCTCGGGGCACTCCGCAGCAAGATCCGGGACAGGCACTTCGTATCTACCTGCTCCAAGTCCGTGCGGAGGGGACGGTCTCGTCCCTTGCCGCCGACCGCTGGCAGAACCGGCTTCTCAGCCCAAACGTTCTCCTCCTCGCTCCGCTGGGTATTCCGGTCCGCCTATCGCGACCTCTCCCCACAGGGAGCCGGGGCACTGAAGATCCGCGCCCATGGAACGCGCGCTAGGGCCGCATGTCTCGCCTTCGCCGCGCCGGTGTGGTTAAGGACACTGTGGCGGCGGTGGGGTGGCGGGACGGATCTACCATTGCCGCTTCTACTCCCGCGCCCTGACAGTCCAGCGCGACAACCTTACGCTGGTGGGCAACTTCTGCGGCGCAACACTCCCTCCAGGCGCCCTCGGCGCTTAGGCGGCACTTCGCTAAAATTGTCGGGAGTGGGTGATCAGGAGTGACGGGCCGTCTTCGTCCCTGAAGAGGTTTCTAAAAGGGATTGTGCGGCACCCTCCTCCTCTTTGCCATTCTTCCAGTTAGTCATGTCATCGGTAATGTGTTTTGAGGAAACAAACTAATTTTTCTCTAAAATGTATTTTTTCGAAAAATACTTACCGATGACATGACTCGGAGGTCCCTCCCTCCTCCCCGCTTGCCGCTGGTAACTCCGTAGACAACTGGCTAAAGGAGACACCACCGGGCGCCTGACCGGATGGGCAGGGGAGGCTACTCTCGTCCCTGTTAGGGATCCCCGAAAGCTCTCTCGTCCCTATCAGGGATCCCCGAGAGCCTCCTGGGGGGACCCTTTGGGTCTTAGGCTAAAATTGGTAAGCAAGTAGACTATTTCCAGTTAGTCATGTCATCGGTAAGTATTTTTCGAAAAAATACATTTTAGAGAAAAATTAATTTTGTGGGCACATGGTCTTCTTTTATGACTTAGATGAGCATGTGTAAGGATGGAACCTGTTTGAGGTGACCACTTTTTGACAGTCCCTTGGGTGGCTTCTTCACACAGGTTTTACTCTATAGATAAGACAGATTTATAAAATAAGGCAAAATGCAACTTTTGTAGCAAGATACATATGATACCTTTTTTTAAACGGCACACTTGAAAACATTTTGACCAAGTTACGTTCCCAGTGCACATTCCAACATTCGCATACAATATCTTCTTTTCTAGTTTTATGGGCAGTGTAACTGTAGATTTATTTGGATTCTTTGGTTTTGAGAATCACCAGCGATTTATGTTCATTTTTCAGGTTAAGTATAGATTTATTTTTAATTATCTTCTGTGTATTACAATGTCTATGTATCCTTCTGGTGAATTTACTGTTCCTATGTCTTACAGAGTTTTTGAATAAACAAGAAAATATGCATTCGGTAATGTTCTTTTTTGAGATAGAGGGTATGATGGAGATATATGTGTACACATTCTGGCGCTTTCTGTCGACATGATTCCTGCAGGTCTCGCCCTGATCTTTCGTCACCGCAAGGTGATTGATAAAATATAAGGGTATATAATATGTTTGTGTCCGTGGTTTTCTTTTCTTTTCATTTTGTTGTGTTTATTGTAAATTTGTCTTTGGTCAATATTTCCATTTATCACCTTTATTGCTTGTTGTGTCGTCATTTTGTCCTGTCGCTTTATTGACACAATACTTCGCATTCTTTGGTTGAATGTTCAGTAGAGCCTGTTTTGAGCAATCACCTTTCTTTTCATCTTGATAAACCCATTGCTTGAAATAAATTTGATAGTTCAAGGGTGGTGCCATATAGTTCAAGGGTGGTGCCAGAATAGCTTGGCGCCTCAGGCACCAAGCTACTCTGGCACCACCCTTGAACTAGAACGGTTGATATATCTCGTAATCTGTAGTGTAGCCTTCATAGGAAAATAAGGAAACTTTTTAGAAATCAGCCTTGGATGAAAAAGTGTCATTTTGGTGGCCTATAGACAGGTGACACGTTTTGCCTGTCTAGGCTTCATTTCTGAGAGCAGCTGTCTTTTAAAACCACATTTTTCATCCAGAAAAGGGTGGTAGCTCAACACAGTTTGTAATGAGGTGTGCTCATCAACTGTTATAGCATACATTTTTCACACTTCTTTTTTTTCTTTCTCGATCCAAATCTGTTGTCTAAGTTGCTTAATTTTTTATTTTAGCATGCCTTTTACCTGTAGTTTTGTTCTTTAACATTCCGTCCTGTCTATTTTACGTTTTACGGACACTTTCTGTTTTTCATTTTTAACATATAATTATATATATTCGTAACATGCATTTGTGCAGCACATACTTGTGTTTTACACCCTGAGCTCTAGGTAGAAGTTTCTACAGTTGAAAGTTGTGCTTTGAATTCTACAGTGCAGTTCAGAAGGCAAATCGACAACGATAGCGGAAAGGTCGTGCCTGAATAGCTTGGTGCCCAGAGGCATCAAGCTATTCAGGCACCACACTCCAGCCGTCAATGTCTGTATTTCGGTGTCGTGTCAGGGCTCAGTCAGTTAATGCCCGTCCTGTGTTGTTAACCCTTTGGGTGTCGGTAACGGTTTTAGTCGCGATGAATCCTTCAGGACCCTACTCTAACCCTTCAGGAATCATCACGACTAAAACCACTACCGACAGACAAAGGGTTAACCCTTGATTGTTTACCGACTGCACTGCTTGGATAAAAAGACACGTAACTACTCGTTTCCGACCAAGTGGCATAGTCGGTGGCAGTCAAGGAATGACATTTTTCCACCTCGTCTACCATTCTACATTGAGCATTTCCAGAATGTTGTGCATGCAGTGATATTTTTGTGTGGATATTTGTTCGATTTTTTTTTTTTCTCCACAGCGACCGTGTTTCTGAACGTAGCAGAACAGTGGTGCATAGGTTTAACTATATTGCATGCTAGGCGGACATCTTTTGGTTTTGTGCTTTGATGTTATTTAAGCCGTATGAAAAGTTGTTGAAATCACACGCACTCCTGCAAGTACTGTTGTTGTGAAGATGACGTTCTTGGTCTCCCAAAACATTCCCTGCCCTCGCAAGTATTTTCTGCATTACCAAGTGTGTGTGTGTGTGTAGAACAAATTTCGATTTGATATTTCTTTAGGCTTGGTGTGTTTGTGTTCTGTGACATTGGTCAGTCGGAATGTATCGGTCAGAATGCATCTTGTAGTGCGTGTGCAGAGCAGGTCTGGCAGTCTGCGAAACAAAACCTGTGTTGAGTGACCACCCTTACAACAGATCACCCGTCATTAATCCATTTAGCCCTGCGACCCTGCAGCAGGAGATGGATTGACCATGATAATTCAAGGGTAGTGCCAGATTAGCTTGGCGCCGTGATGGTCAATCCATCTCCTGCAACTGGCACAGTCATTAGTCAACACCTCCAAACTTTTAAAAATGAGACCTTGGGGCTAAAAGGGTTAAAGACCATCATTTAGGTGGCTGTAGCTGTGACTGGCTATAGCTGTGACCGGCTGGAGCTGTGACTGGCTGTAGCCACCTAAATGATTGTCTTTAATGACAAGTGACACTTGTTCTTCTTCAAGAGCACCTATTTTTGACGAATGTCTTTCTTGTAAAAGGTCTTTGTTCGTTACAGGCTCTGCTGTTCATGTCAGTTGAAAAGAGGGACTGTAATGTGCGTAGATGATGAAGGAGCTGGTGCGTGTCATTTGGTCACTATAAATATACATGTACTGACGAGCAAAAGAATTGGGACATCTTTGGAATCGTTTCTGATGGTTCTTAAAATGTCCGATTTCATTTGCTCATGAGAAAAGATGTACACCATCAGATGGTGTTGGTTTGAGTGAACTTTTGTACACCAGCATGTTAGAATGTTTGTGTGAAGATTTGTAGTTTTAAGTTGGTTTTAAAGTACGTCTGTTTTCCTCATTCCAGGATAAAATGCATCTTTATGAATGTGAAGGTGTTTGGTGTGAATAAATGCTTTGAAAAATATTGTTTGTTGTATTACTTCGTGATGGTATGGTGTTCCAAGGTGAACGCAATTTTTAAGTCCCTTCTATTTATAGAAGGGACTTTTTGGGGGGACGGGTTGCGGTGGAGCGAATTTAATAGCATGTCCATGATGTCAAAGGCGGGCAGGCTAAACCTCTAACAATTGAAGTAACAAGATAAAAATTACGTCATGTCTAGTTACGCCAACCTCGCTGCTGAACGTACATTTGGCGGGACTAAGCGACGTATGTGCGTATGTATGAATGTGTGCGTATGTATGTATAACAAGAGAATCACGATATTTCTTTACACACAAGCTTGAAACTTGGCGAAATACTTTCTTAAGTGGGTGGCTAAGAGAGCCTCCGAGCATATTGTAATTGAATGTTTCATTGAAGACATAAACAACCGTTTATAGGAAGTCGGTTTATAGGAAGTCCGTAATTTTTGTCATATTTACTTGAACTTTTGCTATAGCTAGCTTGGAGAAAGACATTGGATGAGTTCGTTTGCCAGCTTTGTATCCTTTCAACTTCTTTAGTAAAATTTAATTCGGAGGCTTTTCAAAAAAGAATTAAAACACTAAAAAAAAAAAAAAAAAAAAAAAAATTGTAGAGAAAGTCCGACAGTGGCGGTGACGTAAAAGAGGCAACTCCATCACGACGCAGACACTGCCTATAATATTCTAAATATGACGTCATTCTCTCTCTTGCGCGCGGTTCTCTCTCTCTCTCTCTCTCTCTCTCTCTGAAACATGCAGGGGGAATAGATCCTCGGGCGCATGAGGATACAGGGACGTAGCGGGCGCATGAGGATACAGGGACGTAGCGGGCGCATGAGGATACAGGGACGTAGCGGGCGCATGAGGATACAGGGACGTAGCGGGCGCATGAGGATACAGGGACGTAGCGGGCGCATGAGGATACAGGGACGTAGCGGGCCGCTCCGGCGACCGCCGGTCAGTACTTTTTGGACAAAAAAAAAAAAAAAAAAAGCGCGAGAGAGAGAGAGAGAGAGAGAGAGCAAACCTGTCGTGGTGTCAAAACTTCGCAAGTGTATTCATGTTTACCAAAAATGGCATGTTTGCGCCAATAGCTGACAGTGCACCACTTAGCAGTGGCTGGTAAACAGAAAAGTGTCAATTTAATCGCCGGCCCAAGAACAAAAGCTACTGGCCGAAGTCGGCATCAACACAACAGACTTCGCACCACTAGCTCCACCAATTTAGCAGTGGTAAAAACAGAAATAAGGACATGAGGCACCACTCGCAAAACTGAGCCGCACGCCGACTCCAAACGGTAAAAGCCTCGAGTCATGACACATTAAACGAAACAGAACGACCTCCCAATAAGAACTTGAACCAACTGGCATTGGAAATATCTTATTCCTACGCGTATACGCGCCAAGATCAGCGTGTACAGAGCTGTGGTCCTCACCACCCTGCTGTATGGTTCCGAGTCCTGGGCCCTCTACCGCAGCCAACTACGACTCCTCGAACGCTTCCACCAGCGCTGCCTGCGTACCATCCTGGGCATTCACTGGAGTGACTATGTCACCAACGTCGAGGTCCTTGAACAGGCTGAAACTGTGAGCATCGAGGCTTTGCTGCTGCGGACACAGCTCCGCTGGGCGGGGCATGTCTCCAGGATGGAGGATCATCGCCTACCAAAGATCACCCTGTCCGGCGAGCTTGCTACTGGACACCGTGACAGAGGGGCACCAAAGAAGAGATACAAAGACTGTCTCAAGAAGTCACTTAGTGCCTGCCAAATCGACCACCACCAGTGGTCTTCGCTTGCTGCGGACCGTGACACCTGGCGCTCCACCATTTACAAGGCAGCTGTCTCCTTTGAGGACTCTCACAGAGCTAGCCTTAAGGACAAGCGGCTCAGGAGAAAAAACAGAGATGCCGCAGCTCAGAACCCTGGCCATACCTTCCCCTGCAGCCACTGCGGTCGAACCTGCCTGTCTCGGATTGGCCTCCGCAGCCACGAACAAGCCTGCAGACGTCGTGGGCAACTCCTATAAAATCTTCGTTCGCGAAGTCAAGCCAAGCCACGCGCCACACCGCAACCAATACAAGGTTCCCCCCACCCCCACAACAACGGGGAAAAGAAAACGGAATGAACCAGAAACAGAAAAACCGCCAGACTTTTGAACTATGAAATCATCATAGGACCAGCACACAAATGGGCGGGGGGGGGGGGGGGGGGGGGGGGGGGGAATAGAAAATACATGAGGACAAAAAACCTCCCACACTTTCACAAACAATCCTACTAGCCGCATTCATCTTCTCCAATGGACTGAACCCTACGATACTCTTTGAATGGGTCTACTTCATGGGCCTTTGCAGAGACAAGGCAGCAAGGAAACAACTAGAATGATACTTCTTCGTATACTTTAATGAGGGCAGATACAGCAAAGCCTTGTACGCCTACGACATCATTGATCAACGGGCGCTCGAATACTTAGACGGAACCCCGAAACACCACAGACAACCACGGAATTGTCCCACCAACAATCAAAACTAAGGACACGACATGAAAAGAACACACCACCACTCTCCACTAGCCTTTCCAAGTTACAGTGTGAGCGAGAGTACATCCTCATGAACGATACAAAATAAACCACAAAATAAACTACCTTAAAACCTAACAACAAAGGTTTACTCAGTCAACAAAAACAAAAGGGTCAGCACGCTGATGAAGGCAGCCCTTAGCCAATAAAGGCTTAAACATGCCCGAAATACACCTGACAGCTAACTCAAAACGTGACTGATTTGTGAATTGTCATATGGGTATACGGCTGGTCACATCAAGCCATCACACAGTGGTGTGCGATGTACCAAAAAAAAAAAGATCACTTATGCACGAGGCTCGATTGAACCACGTCCATTTTCTGAGCTGGATGTGTCAAGAAACCAATCATAAAATCATAAATCAGTCCCTCGAGTGAGGGCGGGGTCTTTCTGTCAGAATTCAAATCAGCCGTTGTCAAACCTCTCCGGAAAAAGTCGAATCTTGACCCCAACCAGCTAAAGAACTATCGCCCCGTTTCAAACCTACCCTTTCTTTCTGTCCAAAGTTCTTGAGAGAGTCGTTCTGACATAGCTCACTAAATATCTACAGTCAAACAATCTCGTCCATCCGCTTCAGTCTGCTTAACGTGCTGAGCACAGTACTGAAACTGCTCTCCTCTGTGTCGTTAATGGCCTCCTAAGTGCCTATGATGAAAACCTGATCTCAGTTCTTGCCCTGTTAGACCTATCAGCTGCGTTTGACACCATTGACTACTCCATCTTGCTCCAGCGTCTAGAAAACTACTTTGGTATTTCTGGTAAGTTCTACTCTTATCTGTCTTCCCGTCAGATTAACGTCTCTGTCAAGAACGCTCTTTCTGAAGCTGCTGCGCTAGAGTTTGGGGTCCCCCAGGGCTCTGTCCTGGGCCCCATTTTATTTACGCTCTCTCAGGTTATCGCATCGCATTCAAACGATCATCACATTATGCAGATGATACACAACTTCCGAAATCTGCACCTCCAAACAGCTCCAGTCAGGCTATTTCAGATGTTCATAACTGTATCTCAGATATTATTAAGTCCTGGATGTGTGAAAATAAACTCCAGTTACGAGGGCAAGACAGAAGCTCTTCTTATCGGTGCCTCTCGACTGCTGCCCAATTCTCCTGACTCTATGCACATTTGTAGTGACGCACCTATTCCATTCAGTTTCTGATTCGGTTCGCAATCTTGGCGTTTTTCTTGATAAAGATCTTCAAATGAAGGACCATGTAAATCATGTCTGCAAAATTGCTTTTCTGGAATTAAGACGTATCAGTTCTATCCGTCATTACCTCACCACTGAATCTGCCACCAAACTGGTCGTCTTTTTAGTCTTGTTCCGCATTGATTACTGCAATTGATTACTTAGCTGGCCTCCCTCGGTCTCTCATTCAGAAATTGCTGCGAGTTCAGAATTGTGCTGCACGTCTTATCGTCCACGCTTGACAGCATCAGCCCATCACTCCTATCCTGAGACAACTTCATTGGCTGCCAGTCAAACAACGAGTCTCGTACAAAATCGCCTGTCTGTGCTACAAAACTATTAACTACTCTACCCCTGCCTATCTCCCTGATCTTCTTCAACTATACACTCCCTCCCACTCCCTCCGTTCAAGTAGTGACGCGGCGCGCCTTCTCAGAGTCCTGCTCTGCAAACAGAGGTGACCGTTGTTTTGCGCACGTTGGACCTCAGTGTTGTCTGGAACTCTCTCCATAGATATTAGACATGACCCACCTATTCGATACCCCAATGTAGCTCGCGCGTAGTTCTTCGTCAGTGGCCGTTATGCCGTACCTGTGTCAGTGTTTGTTTGTGCGTGTGTGGCCTTTGTTCCTCTGGCTTTATGACCCCCTCCACTCCCACTCTTTATTTGTAAGGCGCTAAGAGCTTATTTTAGTATAAGCGCTATATAAGTAGCCATTATTATTATTATTAAGAACCAATGTGCTTCAAAAATCAGTGGCAACACAAACGTCTGCTGTCAAAGTTCACAGGAGACCCAAAGCTTTTGTGATGAACATTTCTTCATGTATTATATCTCTATTTTAATTTTGTTTCGCAAGTCTCATCTACAACAAACGATCTTCAACTCTGACATGTTGTAATCTTCTAACTACAGAAAGGCGAGTTTGTTTACTAATTGATTGGTTTCCCCATGACCACATGAAGGATTTAAACAATTGTGACATTTCCCAATTCTTGATTCCAAGCCAGCATATCATAGGTAAGTCTGTCTTTGGATGTGAATGTTGTTTCTTAGTAAAATAGAGTGAACATTTTAGTAGCAATAAATAAGCGTCTGGTCGCCATCGTCCCTCAAATAGTTTCCGACTTTCCGAAACCGCCGGACTACTTTTCTCATGCCCGCTACGTACCTGTGATATATGCCTCTTGGAGATGTTTGGAGCGCGCGCGCACGCGGCCCTAACACATCGACGTGCTTTCAGAAGAGCATGCAGGTGACCCGTGTACTTGGTATATCATGTAGCTAGATAAAGTCAACCTGCTTTCACACAAATTATAGCAAGACTGAAATTGTACCGTGAAGTTCTAGTGTTGTCACCATTTTCTCGAGCCTATGAAGCGAAAGTATAATTGGGTGACGTAAAAACTAAAACTTACGTCATCAGTCATGACAAATGACGTTTGACAAATCAATGACGCGTATGTCCTGTGCCCCTTGTAGAACTCACTGACGCATTGGTAGATCTGCGAGACTTTTCAAAATTCAATAGGAGATAATTCAACATCAGAATCAGGTCAAAGACAAAAGGTAGAGAACATTGACAGCGAGAACAGCTCTCATATAGAAGGGACTTTGTGGGTTATGGTTCATCCCATCTTGTTTCAAAATGCTGAAGCTGCTGCAGTGCTAGAAACAAAAACATTAACAGTTTTAGCCCCGGATCCCTACAGCAGGAGATGGCTTGACCATGATAATTCAAGGGTAGTGCCAGATTAGCTTGGCGCCTGTCGGCGCCAAGCTAATCTGGCACTACCCTTGAATATTATGGTCGATCCATCTCCTGCAACTGGTACACAGCCGTTAGACAACACCTCCAAAATTTGCGAAATGGGACCTTGGAGCTAAAAACCTGGGACCACAGAGCTGAGTCCTGCGCCACCCACTAAGCAACATGCTTTATTTTGTTTCTGTATAGCAAAGCTCCCTAATTAGTGCTGGCACAGGACAACTGCTCTTTCTTGCTTCTTTGTGTGCAAACTTCTGTTTCAGCATGAAATGGATCCTCACCGTGACCTCTCATCTCAACTGCGGGGACTCATGAGGATCTGTGCCTCTTGCTGAGACCCATTTGTATCCGTGTTCCACTGTGTGGCCTCTGGTCACTGAAGAAACAAAGATTAAAAAAAAAAAAAAACAAGAAAAGCAAAGCCCTTATGGCTCACGTGTATGACCGATCCGCATGTGTGACAATAAGTAAAGGGATGGCTTCTGCACCAACAAAAATCCATGTTTTCTCAAAATTTAAATGATTAGTTTTCACACATCTGTCAAATCCCGGTGACCCTTGACCTGTGCGATGAGTCGACTAAATTAGTATACATAGGAAGGTCATATCATCTGTTCACTTTGTGCCAAATTTGATTGAAAAATTTGCAAAAATGTTGATAATAACTACAATTCTATCAAAAATTGTCATTTTATACACATTTGCCAACCTCTTGTGACCCTTGACCTTTTCCAATGGGTCATCCAAATTAGTATGCATAGATAGGTCTTGCCATCAGGTATCTCTGTAAAAAGTTTGGGTTTGAAGTTGTGAATAGAATTTGAGAAAAAACATCTTTTGTCAAAAAATGGCTATTTTGGACCCATTTCCTGAGCTCTTGTGACCCTTGACCTTTCCGAGGGGTCATCCAAATTAGTATGCATAGATAGGTCTTACCATTAGGTATCTCTGTAACACGTTTGGGTTGAAGCTCTGAATAGTATTTGAAAAAACAAAACATCTTTTGTCAAAATATGGCTATTTTAGACCTCTTTCCTGAGTTCTTGTGACCCTTGATCTTTCCAATGGATCAACCAAATTAGTATGCATAGAAAGGTCTTACCATCAGGTATCTTTGTACCAAGTTTGGGTTTGAAGTTGTGAATAGTATTTGAGAAAAAAATAAATTATGTCAAAATATATCTATTTTTGGCTCACGTGCGAAACAAAAGTGATTGTTTTCATCTGTACGTCACACGACCCATTCTTTAGCGCAAACCGGTACCATGTGACCGTGATACAAAAACCCTTGTAGCGACAATTGGCGGACTTCTTGTAGCCCTCTTTGTGACGCATCTTGGATGCGAGTTTTGTTCTACAAAAGATCAACAAAACGTTTTAAAGTAAAAAGTTACTTAGTGTTGTTCGAAACAACACTGAAGCACACTCAGCCGCCGTATTGGAGACGACGTTTTGAAATATTTCAAATTACGTCATTAGTCTATTATGCATAAATGTATATTCCTTTGACTTCAGTCATGTCTGGCATGATCCAGGTCAGAAGATGTCTTCTTGATTTCTTTTACGAAAGTAGTGGAAGAATGAAAACAAATATGTTATTGGTAGCAGGGGCTTGCTACATGGACCCTTGTAGCGGGAACCATTGTACCCCTCAGGCCTTCGGGGTACAATAGTTCCTTTTACCTCCCTCAGGCCTACAAGGGTCCGTGTAGCAAACCCGTGCGACCAATAACTTATAGTATGTTCTGGGCCAGTGGTTGTCCGTGGTAAACTTTAACGTGGGCATTTTCTTGGAGACTAATCAAGCTACAGTCTTCAAACTTGGCCCAAGGATAATTTGTTACAAGACCTTTCTCTAAACACACCATTTTCAGTGACGTACATGGGTGGGACCGACAAAAAAAGTTGAATCCTGAAGCGAGGGTCTTGGGGCACCTTTTAAGTTATTTTATTATTATTATTTTTTTTTAATGAATCCGGAAATCCGGCTGTAGCCAGAAAAGTCCCACCCATGGACATATCACAAGGTCAAGGTCACAGGGGAGCAGGAAATATATCAAAAATAGCTATTTTGGACATAATTAATTTTTTCTCAAAAGTCACAACTTCAAACCCAAACTTGGTACAAAGATGCCTGAATCAATTAACTGAATCTTTATTTTACAAAGGTGAAGAACACAGTCAGTGACTATGTCATTTTTTGTACCTGCCGTTGCTACAACTACGACTAACCAAGTACAGAATATACATAAAACAGGGACACCAAAGCACGGTGATACAAAATATATAGTCCACAAAACACAAGCGCACGCATAAACGCACTCGCGCGCCTGATGGTAAGTGTGACCTTTATACACACACTAATTTGGTTGATCACTTGGAAAGGTCAAGGGTCGCAAGAACTCAGGAAATAGGTCCAAAATAGCCGTATATATATATATATATATATTTAACAAAAGATGTTTTTTTCTCAAATAATATTCACAACTTCAAACCCAAACTTGCTACAAAGATACCTGATGGTAGGACCTTATTATGCATACTAATTTGATTGATCCCTCAGGACGATCAAGGGTCACAAGAGCTCAAGAAATAGGTCAAAAATCGCCATGTTTTGACCCAATTTTTCCCCCTCAAATTCTATTCACAACTTCAAACCCAATCTTGCTACAGAGATACCTGATGGTAAGACCTATCTATGCATACTAATTTGGATGACCCCTCGGAAAGGTCAAGGCACAACAGCTCAGGAAATAGGTAAAAAAAAAAAAAGGTAGCCATATTTTGACAAGAAACGTTTTTTCCCAACTAGTACTATTCACAACTCCAAACCCGCTCAGAGATACCTGATGGTAAGACCTATCCATGCATAGTAATTTGGATGACCCCTCAGAAAGATCAAGGGTCACAAGAGCTCAGGAGATGGGTAAACAAGATGGGATGAACCATAACCCACAAATCCCTTCTATATAAGCTCTGTCCTCGCTGTCAATGGTCTCTACCTTTTGTCTTTGACCTGATTCTGATGTTGAATTATCTCCTATTGAAAATGTCTCGCAGATCTGACAATGCGTCAGTGAGTTCTATAAGGGGCGCAGGACAATACGCGTCATTGATTTGTCAAACGTCATGACGTAACTGAGTTTTAGTTTTTACGTAATTTTATACTTTTACGTGATACGAGTTTCAATTAACAGGATGACAAAACTAGGACTTCACGGTACAATTTCAGTCTTGCTATAATTTGTGTGAAAGCAGGTTGACTTTACCTACATGATATACACGGGTCACTGCTCTTCAATCTGAAAGCGCGTCGGTGTGCGTGTGCCAGTGCGTGCGCGCGCACTCCAAACATCTCCAAGAGGCATAGACTCTCATGCGCCTGGAGGGCTCATGAGGATCTATTTCTTCTGGAGATGCGCGCTTGTTTGTGAGAGAGAGAGCCGCGCGCGCGAGATCGAGAATGACGTCATATTTAGAGTATTATGTCTGCGTCGTGACGGAGTTGCCTCTTTTTCGTCACCACCACTGTATGACTTTCTCAAGAAGTAAAGTTTTTGTAGTGTTTTAATTCTTTTCTAAAAAGATTTTTACTAAAAAGTTGAATGGGTTACAAAGCTGGCTAACGAACTAATGTCTTTATCCAAACTAGCTATATGCAAAAATTCAAGAAGATGATATGACAAAAATTACGGACTCTAAATCTGGGTCAACCGACTTCCTATAACTCATTCTACACCAGAGCAAGATAAAGATCAACCATGATAGTTCAAGGGTGATGCCAAAATAGCTTGGCGCCTATGGGACAACGGCAAAATTTAAGGATTTCGGTCTTCGGGTACAGCGAGTTAAACGGGTGTTTATGTCTTCAATGAGACATTCAATTACAATATGCTCGGAGGCTCTCTTAGCCACCCACTAAAGAAAGTATTTCGCCAAGTTTCAAGCTTGTGTGTACAGAAATATAGGAGATTTTCTTGTTCACATTCATACGCACATACAGCGCTTCGCGCCAAATGTACGTTCAGCAGCGAGGTTGGCGTAACTAGACATGTAATTTTTATCTTGTTACTTCAATTGTTTAGAGGTTTAGCCTGCCCGCCTTTGACATCATGGACATGCTATTAAATTCGCCACACCGCGACCGTCCTAAAAAGTCCCTTCTATAAATAGAAGGGACCTAAAAATAGCCATATTTTGACAAGAAATGTTCTTTCTCAATCACTATTCACAACTTGAAACCCAAACTTGCTACAGAGATACCTGATGGCAAGACCTATCTATGCATACTAATTTGGATGACCCCTCGGAAAGTCACGGGTCACAAGAGGTCGACAAATGTATATAAAATGCCAAAAATTGTAGTCACTTATTACCAACATTTTTGCAAACTTTTTAATCAAATTTGGCACAAAGGTAGCTGATGATAAGACCTTCCTAATTTAGCCGACTCATTGCAAAGGTCAAGGGGGTTTGACAGATGTGTGAAAACTGATTAAATTTTGAGGAAACATGAATTTTGTTAGTGCAGGAGCCATCCCTTTACTTACCGTCAGACGTGTGGATCGGTCATACACGCGAGCCATTAGGGCTTTGGTTTCTCGATATATTTACCGATCCCCTGTGACCTCGACATTTGCGAGAGGTCACTGAAATTGGTATGTTTAGAAAGGTCTTGCCACAAAGTATGCTTAGGCCAGGTTCGAAGACTAGCCTCAGAGATAATGCCAACGTTAAAGTTTACTACTGGCCCAGAACTTTTGCCGATAAAAAGTGCATCGAATGGCAGCCGATGCAGAAACTTTTACCAGTCTCAGCGAGACCACCATCCTTGGCAGAAATAAGCAACCAAGAAGCAATATTAAGAACCTAAATTATTTCAAAATGTATTATTTGCGCTTTATGCGACTGCATGGGCAACGGTGCAAAAAATCGAAATGTCTCAATACTAATAGTAATCCACGGCCAGCAAGAGACAGATTGTCACGAGGGGCTCACGGGCCGCGTTGGCTAAACTTTAGCTTCCTGGATTTTGAAAAAGCTGAAGCAGTCTCCAGGGGTGAAGTCTTATAACCCATCTAACCTCAAGGCCGCATTTCCAAATTTGGACGTGCTGGTTGCAGATAGATTGACCACGATAATCCAAGGGTTGTGCCTGTGGGCACCAAGCGAATCTAGCAATACCCTTTCAATCCATCATGGTCGATCCATCTCCTGCTGTAGTGCGTTCAGTCCTTTCACAACAACCTTCCATGCAATTAATCATCACAAGACAGCACAACAAATGCAATTTTTTATTATATTTTTTACTGAGCCAGCAGATAAGTTACGTTCTTGCAAAAGCTGATACAGTCTGTCGTGTAGCCAGTCACGGCTGTTTCAGTTTGGCCACTTAGTTTGTTCCAGGCGAGCCGAGAAACTGGGTCACAAGTCGTGCGCGCGCGCTGCCTCAGCCAGTCTCAGCTGTCGGGCTAGCTGATAAGCGGGCTTCCCGCTAGGCGCAGTACAGCAGGGAAAATGACTACCTTTTGTTTTTCATGACTTTCTTATTTACCGTTCAAGTGTGTGATGCAAAACTTTGTTTGTTTAAAAGCGGACATTCTGCCCGACACACCGACACCAAACACACTATAGTTGTGACAAACCAGTAGCCAGCAGGATAAGGTGGAAAGAAAGAGAAAAAAGCCGATTTCACTCTCTGTGTAGTGTTTTTTCACAAAATAGATGAAGTTCCAATATCAATAACACAAATACGATACAAACTACATCAAAACGGACTTGCACGTGCTAGAAGTAACATGCCTAGAGTAAGTATGACTTACCAGATCAGATATACCGTGAAAGGGGCCGGAGAGCGGAGGGTGATAATGAGGTCACTGTTAGTGCCAGTATTCTCACAGGCACATAGCAGTAGCACCGATCTGTCAACACTGGACACACAGTTCTTTGGCACTACTTTCAGTTTCACTGCAACACCCTACAGCAGGAGATGGATCGACCATGGTATTTCAAGGGTAGTGCCAGATTAGCTTGTGACATCAAGCACAAAGCTAATCTGGCACTACCCTTGAATTATCATGGTCAATCTATCTACTACAACTGTTACTCAATCGTTCAGTAGATGACACCTCCAAAATTTGGGAAATGCAGCCGTGGTATTAAATGGGTTAAAGAAAACTGTTGTGTGGTAAACAAGATGATCTCACTCTTGGGTAGTTTCTCAGGACGAAAATGTTTAATCTGGAAAAGTCTGCTTTGAACGTGAACGGACCACAGCAGAATAAAAAAAAATTCAATACACCTATGCACATCAGTCTGCTTGGCACACCAAAACCTCCTCCGACAGCAACTGCGACCAACTTTGTGATTTGGAAATAAAAGATTAGCTTAATTGTCTGACAGAAAGTGGTAAAAATTCGATGGTGTGATATTTAAAGAAAACACACACACACACTGTCGCGTGTAGTGTGTGTAACGACAGCATAACAATCACCTGCTTCCAATCCATTTGCTCATTTCGTTTCTTCACAGGTGGCATGACTGAGTACAGCACAGGTGACACTAGTGTCATGTGTTCTGTTCTGAGTAATTTGAGCTTCTCTGCTTCCGTTTGCAAGCCGTATGTGCTGCTCTTTGGAATGTTTGTTGTTGCATGCGTCTATTCGCCTCCCTGCTCACTGTGTAGTGCCATTCCAAAGCCCATTGTGCGATAAAGTCTGCACAGTGGCACTCAACTGAGTATGTGTTGTTTTGGGATTATCTTTAACGCCCTGTCCTCATGGAGATTTATCCCATATCACGTCTGTATCATTTGTTCATATTTACTGCACGATATGGCCTGCCTGTCATACCTTTTTCTTGACCTCCTTCCACATATTCGACACAGAGAATTGAGTCTAGATTCATGGACACTGACAGTATGTGAGGTGTCCTCCATTTTCACAATCTACACCATTTAATTTGATGCAAACTCTCACATAAACATACGTTACGAATAATAATAGATCCTATCGCTAGAAAGGGACTAAACAAAAAGTCACGTTCATTTAGCATGCACTCCAACGTCACACTGAAAAGCAGAAAACGCACAAGAGAGTATGACACATATTCCCGTGACTGACTGCCAGAATGTTTTTATCCCACTAAAAACTTTACAACAAGAATCTCTAGTTGTAGATGAAACTAATGCTAATAATAGCAAGGAATGCGGCATCTTGGATGCCACTTGACTTCTGGCTATCGTCTGTCAGTGTTCTCATTAATTCATTCTCTGCTCCCACGGGCGGGGCCTCAGACCATTTAGTGTCAGTGGGCTGTGTGTCTGCAGTCTTGTTAACTATGTACAAAAATGTAATGTCTGACTAAGTGCTTTGCTATAGAACTAACCCATATACTGAGGCTACAAGCTTTAAATTTGTACACTGCCGGTCTGCAAGCCACATTATAGTACATACTTACAAATAAGGATATAGACCAATGGCTTTAGTTCAAAGGTAGTGCCAGAATAGCTTGGCACCTAGAGGTGCCAAGCTATTCTGGCACTACCCTTGAACTATTTTAGTCAAACTTATTTCACAGACTGGTGTATTCCGAATGATAAGGGCTAAGAAGAACATTATACAAAGACTTAATGAAGTACATGAAAGAAATGATAACATTGATCCGTGCTACGGACTGCTTCGTGCCTGTGTCTGAGAGTACTACTGGCACTAACAGTGACCTCATTATCACCCTCCGCTCTCCGGCCCCTTTCACGGTATCTCTGATCTGGTAAGTCATACTTACTCTAGGCATGTTACTTCTAGCACATGCAAGTCCGTTTTGATGTAGTTTGTAGCGTATTTATGTTATTGATGTTGGAACTTCATCTATTTTATGAAGAAACACTACATAGAGAGTGAAATCTGTTTTTTTCTCTTTATTTCCACCTTATCCTGCTGGCTACTGGTTTGTCACAACTATAGTGTGTTTGGTGTCAGTGTGTCGGGCAGAATGTCCGCTTTTAAACAAACAAAGTTTTGCATCACACACTTGAACGGTAAATAAGAAAGTCATGAAAAACAAAAGGTAGTCATTTTCCCTGCTGTACTGCGCCTAGCGGGAAGCCCGCTTATCAGCTAGCCCGACAGCTGAGACTGGCTGAGGCAGCGCACGTGCACGACTTGTGACCCAGTTTCTCGGCTCGCCTGGAAAAAACTAAGTGGCCACTTCTAGCGCTGGGCCAAACAGCCGTGCAGTCCTCCTTGTTCATGTTGATTATTGCAGTAGTATTGTCGTGCAGCTGCATGCCATTAGCTTGGGGGTTGATTAAATCTGACGAAGACGTCGATAAGAATTTCTCTGTTACATGCGTCTCTTTACCATCGTCACGCGAGGTAAGCAAGTGGTGTAGATCCTCATGAGCTTCTGCAGTGTGTGGGGGCTCATGAGGATCTATGCCTTTTGCAGAAGGTAAACAGGTTAGATGCGTGTGGGGTGTATGTAGCCATGCCGTCTGTACCACATGAACTGGCATGTTGCCAGTGCAATGTTCGCGATCACATTTGGTCACATACGCTTGTGTCGGGGAGTGAAGGCCGGAGGCAGGCGGGCTAGTGGTGGGTGTGCTGAAACAAAGAGAACAAATAAGGTAAGAAACAACTGCTGACAAGGTTGACATGAACCCCCTTTGCTGCCTACAACGGCTCAACACCACCCCCCAGCAAGAAGTACAGGTCTTCACGAGCCTCCCCAACTGCGGGCATTCATGATGGATATTAAACCAAAACTATGACGAAGCCCTCTCAGCTCACGAGCTTTACTGATCCATATCATTCATCTGACCTGTGACCTTGACTATATGACTTGACTTTTCTGACTGGCCACTCGTATGAACAGGTGTTGAAATGTCAAAACGCCATTCTACATTCAAAATTCTAGGTCTTGTCAACATGTGCACTTTTCACTCGTTCGATGACCTCCCTTGACCCTTGACTTTATCAAGTTGTTAACTAATTTAGCATGCATATGAAATCCACACCAACTAGTCTTCTGCCAAGTTTGATTCAAATGTTTGCTAAAATAATTTACACTTTATAAAATAAAAGGCTTTTAAAAATTTCATTTGCGGACCTTTTTTGAGTGGCGTTCAAGTTTGTGCAAGGTCCTATCATCAGGCTTTGAAGCTGACAGTAATTGATAAAACTTTAAAAAGACAATTTTTGTTAAAAATAGGTAATGTCTCACCCACTGTGACCAACTGACATGTTCCGACAGGTTTTGCCACACAGTATATTTGGGCCAAGTTTGGAGTCTGTGTCTTGAATGGTCAGAGAAAATGCCAGTGTTAAAGTTTGTCCTGAGCGACAGACAGATCGGAAGCCCAGTAAAGAGACTCACTTTGGCTATTGTACACAAACCAAGGGAAATCACTCAGCGCTGGACAAACGAACAGTTAGATCCCCTGCCCCCACCTATTGCACGCGAGCCAAGAGGAAAATGTATACCGACGAGCAAAAGAAATGCGACATTTTTGGAAAGATAAATACAACAGTGTTTCTGCTCATTCCAAGAATGTCGCATTTCTTTTGCTCGTCAGCCTTATTAGGTTTTGAAAATGAGAGCAAAAAATAAATAAAAAGCAGAGTACTTACATTCAATACTTTTCCTCCTTCAGTCCACATCTCCAGGCGTAGGCCGTTCCTGACGTGCCGTCCTCGTTCCACTCCACCATCACACACAGGGGGTTCTCAGCACTAGACTCGCCTGCACAAGCAGACGGACAATTTCTTACAGTACTGTCCACACAATACAAGATTTCCAGCAATCAAAAGCAGGTCAAAATTACCAAAAACAGTGAACTGAAAGCCCAGACAAACATGCCTTGGATTGACCATAATTCAAGGGTAGTGCCAGATTAGCTTGGCACCATTAGGTGCCAAGCTAATCTGGCACCACCCCTGAATAATGGTTGATCCATCGCGTGCAACCGATACATAGCGGGTAGGCGTCGCCTCCAACATTTGAGAAATGCGCCTGCGGGGTTAAGCGGATTGATGAAAGTTCACGCGCTGCTTTTTCTTCAACGGTAGAAAAACTGTTATAAAAAAATGTCTTGTGCTCTCCAATTTTTCAAAACGGGACCCAGATTTCCACACTAAAATGGCGTCAATCTTCCTGCGTAATGTTCACTTCCTTTCTCAGCACATTGAACTAGTTCCTTTCTCAGCACTCTGATGTCATTTTGTTGAAGTTGCAAGCACACGCGTGTTAAATCTTGGACCAGTTTAGGTTTGCTGGCACATCAAGAGACAAGGCACAGCAAGGCAGAGAAAAGCTGACGACTTCAAAGTAACTCTTTGTCTGGTTTTGTTAACTTCTAAAACATTCCATGTTGCTGGGGTGGCTGGGGCTCTTCGGCTGAGCAACAAAGATTTCAGCACTACAATCTGCATCCACTGGCAGTCATAAGATTAACCCTTATCATTCAGAATACATCAGTGTGTCAAATAAGTTTGACTGAAATAGTTCAAGGGTAGTGCCAGAATAGCTTGGCGCCTCTAGGCGCCAAGCTATTCTGGGACCACGCTTGACCTAAAGCCATTGGTCTATATCCTTATCTGTAAGTACTATAATGTAGCTTGCAAAAACGTATTTTTCTTTAAAATAAGTTTTTTTGAAAAATACTTACCGATGGTATTACAACTAGGAAATGTTTCTTAGCTAGTCTAATTTTAGCCCAAAAATTGTTGTGTACGATAATGGCCATGATGGCAGGAGAGGGGCGCCATAGGTTAGGCGGAAACCCGGTAGCCTCCCTTCCGGTTCAACCACGCATGTGCTCAGTGCTCAAATCACCAGTCAGTTTCTTAGCGGAGCAGCGGCGAGCGGGGCAGGTGGGAGGGACCTTCGAGTAATACCATCGGTAAGTATTTTTCAAAAAAACTTATTTTAAAGAAAAATACGTTTGTTTTCTCAAAACACATTACCGATGGTATTACAACTAGGAAGAATCCCGAAAAGGAGGTGGGTGCCGCTAACCGCCCCTACCCCTGCCATCGAAGCTACTAGAAGAGTCCACCCCAAGCAACCTCCCTCTAATTTTAGTGAAGATACTTACGGCGCCTAGGGCGCCGGGAGGGAGTGTTGCGCCGCCACGATGTCTCCCACCAGCGCTAGGTTCTGCCGCTGGCCGGAGAGGTCCCTCAGGTAGAAGCGAGCGAAGGTGTTCTCTGTTCGCCAGCCCACAGCCGCCACGATGTCCTTGACCGCACAGTTGCGTTCGAATGCGAGGCTCGTGGCCATGGCTCTGATCTCGTGCGCCCTGATCCTCATGCGTTTTGCTGCATCAGGGGCGAGTTCCTGGTAGGCGGATCGTATCACCCACCGAAGCCAGGAGGATATAGTCTGGGCTGAGATGTCGTTTCTACCTGGGGACAGAGGAAGAAAAAGGCGGGTGCGTCCCCTGCGGAGGGGCTTGGTCCGGCGCAGGTACACACGTAACGCTCGAACTGGGTCCTGTTGCCGGGACTCTCGATCGGAGCGTGGTTCTCTGAGAGGTAGTATGGTGACCAGTTGTGGTGCCACGAGTGGAGATCTGGTCTTGGCTAGGAAGGTCGGGTCAGGAAGCAGCTGCACCGAACCGTCCGTCCGGAACTGTAAACAGTTGGGGCGAGTAGAGAGGGCGTGCAGCTCACTGACTCTGGAGGCTGAGGCGAGGGCTAGCAAGAAGCAGGTCTTCCGCGTCACATCCGGTAGTCTCGCCAGCTGTAACGGCTCAAAACGGGCCGAGTTGAGCCAAGTAAGGACCCAAGGTAGGTCCCAACGTGGCAGCAGTGTACGTAGAGCGGGACGATGCAGACCGAAATGGCCCATCAGATCGAACTCTCCACTTGCCTTCGTAAACTCGTCTGGTCGAGGCTCTGCGGGCTGTAGCGATCGCGTCCACTGCCGCACCTGAGAAGCCTCTAGCGGTGAGGGCTTGCCGGACAACCTCCAGGCGTAGAGGAGGAGACGTTCTGGACAAGGATGGTACAGTGTCTGCTGAGGTTGCCTGAGCATCGTTCGTGGAGTGGGGAGCGGTAGTGGGGGGGCCGTTGCCAGATTCAGGAGGTCGGTCGTCCATGACCTGGTCCAACAGAACGGGGCTACCAGAAACAAGATCGTGTTGCTGCCTCTCAGCTTGAGAAGGACTTTGGGCACGAGCACCGTCGGTGGGTAGGCGCAGGCGACCAGCCCATCCCAGGAGATGGAGAGGGCGTCCACTGCCCAGGCCAAGGGATCTGGAATCGGCGAGACGAACAGAGGGAGTTGGTGATTCCATCTCGTGGCAAATAGGTCGATCATGGGTGACTCCCAGGTAGCGCCGATCAACCGAAAGATGTCTGGACGCAGTGACCACTCGGTGTGCAGTAGCTGACCGCGACGGGAGAGGGAGTCGGCCAGCACATTCAAGTGGCCCGGGATATGTCGAGCACGGAGAGAAATGTCCCGATCCTCGCACCACCGGAGCACTTGGTACAGGAGGATGCAGAGAGATGGGGAGCGGGTACCGCCCTGCTTCTGGATGTAGGCGACGACCGTAGAGTTGTCCGACAACACCAGTAGCTCCCGGTGAAGCAGGCGAGCTTCCCACACACGAAGGGCTTGCCAGACGGCTTCCAGTTCCAACCAGTTGATGTGTCGGTCCCGGAGATCCAGGTCCCACCGGCCGGAGGCCGTCTCGAAGGAGGGTAGAAGATGTGCTCCCCAACCGGAGAGGCTCGCGTCTACGCAGATGGAGAGGGAGGGCGGTGGCGAGAACAGCGGCACTCCTGTTGCGAGCCAGAGGGGGTCCGCCCAGCGTAGGTGAGGACGGAGCAACGACGGAATCGGAACCGGAGACTCTAGGTCGGAGGTCGAAGGTCGCCAGTGTAGCAGAAGGTGCAACTGTAGCGGCCGGGAGTAGAGACAACCTAACGGAATAAGGTCTGCTGCCGCGCTCATCAGCCCCAGCAACTGAAGCCACTGCCTGGCGGGAATCGAAGACTTCTGGGATACCTGCCGAGCTAGTTCCGCCAGCTTCTGAATGCGGGGTTCGGGCAGCCGGACGATATTGCGGTCGGTGTAGAACTCCATGCCTAGGTGGACGAAATGGCTTGACGGCAAGAGGTCGGACTTGCCGAAGTTGACTATGAAGCCCAGCGTCTTGAGGAGCTGAAGCAAGGCATCCCGGTCCACCTCCAAGGCGGCAGAGGCCTGATTCTTCAGGAGCAGGTCGTCCAGGTAGTTGGACGTGGGGCTCGTGGAGGTCCGACGGGCTTTGGCTACCACTGCGTCCATGATGCGTGTGAAGACCCATGGGCTGAGGTTGAGGCCGAAGGGAAGTGCGCGGAACTGGTATACCACACCCTCGAAGGCGAAGCGTAGATAGCGTCTGGACGCTGGGTGCATGGGCACGTGAAGGTAAGCATCCGCGAGGTCCCGGCTGATTGCAAAGTCGAGGGGTTGCACCGAGGCACGCAGGGCCCGAGCTGTCTCCATGCGAAAGCGTGGAGCTACTATAAACTTGTTGAGCGCGGACAGGTCGATCACAGGACGCCACTTGCTGCCCGGCTTGGGAACTACAAACAGCCGGCTGTAGAAAGCTGGGGAGTCGAGACGCGTCACCACCTCTGTCGCTGCTTTCCGAAGTAGGGCGGTCACCTCGTTGCGCAGAGCGTCTGCCTTGAGCTGGTCTGTCGGAACCAAGGTCCACGCCGGAGTACGTTGCAGTGGGGGCGGGGACCGAAAGGAGATCCGCAGACCGAGGGAGATGGTTGAAAGAATCCAGGGGTCGTCCGGGAACAGCGCCCGCCAGGCGGCGCTGTGCTGTGCGAGCCTCCCGCCGACCGGAGGTCCCAGCGCGGTCGACGGAGCCCGAAGGTGGAGAACGTCAGAAGGCCCTGCCCCGCCCGGGGCGTCGGGCAGGCTTGGGCCAGGTCCTGGGAACGGGGGCCGAAGAGGATCCTGCAGTGGGACGGGTACGGGGGAAGGCGGGGGGCCTGGGGGGGAGACGTCCACCTCTGGTGTAAGGCCGGGAAACGGGTCTAGCCGCCCGCAGGGGGCGACCCTGGGTCCTGCGGGTATGTTGAAAGGGCGTAGGTACTGTACGACTTGGCCAGGTGTCCTTGTTTGCCTCTTTAACCGCTAACCAAGTGGGGCCAAAGAGAAGTTCTCCGCCAAGGGGCGCCTGACGAAGTTGGAGCTTTAGGTCATTGGGGAGAGGGCAGGAGCGGAGGAGGAAATCCCGACGCAAAAGGTCACAGTTGGCCGCCGCAGCCATAGCGTTGACACAGGTGTGGTAGGAGGCCCGGTTACCAGAGACGGCCAAGGCTAGCAGATCCCCCAGCAGCGGCGTAAGGGACGGATGCCAAGCCTCCTCTACGCGACGAACCATGGCTTGCGTCAGAAGGTCAAGAAATCCCGAGGAGGCTAAGGCGTTGCGTATGAGATTACCTGTCTGATAGATTCCTGGAAGCAGAGGGGTCCGTGCCGGAATCGCCGCCAGGGCCCAAGCAGCTGGGTCCGGTTTGGGTAGTGCGCAGGTAAAGCTCTGAGTATGTCCCGCGTACCAAGATTGTCGAAAGAACATGTGTAGGTCCGCCGGCCACTTAGAGTCATTGAAGAATCCAGCGGCGCCCATGTGTCCCTGCGCGAGTCGAGCCGAGAACGCGTCCCGTAGGCTGCTGAAACCCGGAGGTTGAGGAAGAGTTTTAAAAGTCTTGGTATGGAGTTCCGCATCTACATAGGCCGCGGCCTTCTTCTTCGCAGGCGGAGAAGGAGGACAGTCTTCCGGCGGCAGGCACGCCGAGATGATGCGAGCTGCCTCGTCCAGGGCACGCAGAGTCTCCAACCTGTGTCCCACTGCTGACGGATGTTGTTCCTGCTCATCTTGATCCACGTCAGGGGGCGCCGGGATAGAGTGCGCGGGGCTGTCGTCCCGAAGTAAAACCGAAACTGAGTCCTCAGGCGCAAGGCTGAGCGCGTCCTCCTCTAATTGCAGAGCGAGGTGGGTGGGGCCGGTTCGTGCTAAGAGTGTGGGCCCAGCCTCCGTGACGAGCCGGGATGTGACCGAGGCCTTGGCCGGAGAAGGTCTCACGGAGCGGTGACGCCACGAACGGACCGGGGAGGTTACTTGAGACCCAGAGCGAGAACGATGAGCGTAGCGTCGAGGCGACCTCCTACCCCGCGGGGAGGGCTCACGGCGGGAGCGGGGACTCCTAGAACGGGATTGGCGGCGGCAGCGTCGACTGCCTCTGGACGACGACGGCCTGGAGGGTGGAGTAGACGATTGGCGCGCTCTCAGAGTAGAATGTCTCACATCTGGAGAATGCGGTCTGGACCGACGCACCACTTGCGGAGATCCGACCCCGGACACCGTCCGCGATGGCCTACTGGTACGGGAAGATCTGGAGGCATGCCTATGCCGCGGTGACCTGTCCCTGAAGGGTGAACGATGGCGAGAAGAGCGGGAGACCGTCCGGTGCTTCTGCTCTCTGGAACGAGGTGAGTAACGGTCCGTACCTGAACGCCGAACTCTGTCGATGCGTGGAGGAGGAGTATCCTTCTGCTGGGAAGCGGGCATCTCCTGTGCCGAGACCGCTACCGGAACTGAAGCCTGTACCTGTACTTTGTCTCGCGCCGAAAGGATCGGCGGAACCGGACAGCGTGCACTAGTCGGGTCTGTACCTGCTGCCGGTGTAGTAGAACGAGCAAGCGACCGAAGTCGCGATGGAGAACGTTCTAACGTCTGATAAGCACCACTAGTCGGGTCTGTGGTGATTACCGGCGTGTCTATATTTTTCCAGGAAGAGGGCCTGACTGAAACTTCAGTACTAGTTTCTGCTACCGGACCGCGCGCACTAGTCGGGTCTGTGTTCGCTGCCGGCCCAGGAGGACGGGCTCGCGGTGTAAGTCGCGGCGTAGACTGTCCTCTCACCAGGTAATACCCACTAGTCGGGTCTGTGGTTCTTACCGGTGTATGGCCCTGTATACGTGCTGGCGTCGGAAGTGCACGGTAGAAACCCCATAGCTGATTCCATTGTTCTTCCCGCCAGGGGGCGCAGACCAGGCACGGTTGGGAAGATGTACAGGTTGAACAGGGCAGGCACACCTCGTGTCCATCGCTCGGCCACTGGAATTGTCCACATCTGATACAGGTGCGGACTTGCCAACTGCAACACAAAACAGAACAATCTATGTGAAGGTAATCGAACCTGCCGCAGCCGGCAGGCAACGAAACGCGCGAAACGAACGAAGGAGATACGGCGTATGCTGGCGTGCGGCGCTCAAACCCTCCCTGAGCGCCGTACGGAAGCAGTGACCGAGATTATACCTCGCCATGTTTGGGAAAGGAGAGGAACGAAGAGCGGTGTCAGCGGTGAAGCCCGAGGCCGTCCTATCAAGGCGCCAACCCGCTCCGACCGGCCACGAAGGGACCGGTGCTAGGCGCAGAGACGACAGTCACACGAGAAGACCAGGAACGCGCCGTCCGCCACCGACCAGGCCTTCCCCGAGGTAGGCCAAGGACGAACCCCAAGGGCACCAGAAGTTGAAGGCGACCGGCCGAAAGTGAGCACAGCTCACCAGCGTTGTTAGGAAGTCCTCTCGAAACAACGCACACACGAAAGCGTCCCAGCCCAAAGGCCACAATCCCTCTCACACAGTAGAAAGTCGAAGCAGTGAACGAAAGCCAACGAATGAAGGAGCCACAGGCGTACACAACCTCACGCGACTAGCGAAGAAACTGACTGGTGATTTGAGCACTGAGCACATGCGTGGTTGAACCGGAAGGGAGGCTACCGGGTTTCCGCCTAACCTATGGCGCCCCTCTCCTGCCATCATGGCCATTATCGTACACAACAATTTTTGGGCTAAAATTAGACTAGCTAAGAAACATTTCCTAGTTGTAATACCATCGGTAATGTGTTTTGAGAAAACAAAGCTCAGTATGATATTGGTTAAGAAAGCCTCACAAACGATGCATGTTCAGAAGAGCCAAGTTACCTTGGAAGAATGAGAGGTTGTCGTATTTGGCAATCCACTCGGGGACTTTAGCCTTCAGCATATCCTTGATCTCGTTGATCTTGGACTCGTCTTCGCCCTTTTCTTTCAGGTACTCCATCAAACTGAAACATTCAACATGTGCCCTGATAACAGATGCGTTTAACCCTCTCCATCTTGATAAACCCATGCCTGAAATAATTTTGACTTGGATAGTTCAAGGGTGGTGCTAGAATAGCTTGGCACCTCAGGCGCCAAAATATTCTGGCACCACCCTGGCACTAAAACTGTCCCCTTAATCTGTGATGTAGCCTTCAAAAGACAATAAGCAGATAACTTCAAAAGACAATAAGCAGATAACTTCAAAAGACAATAAGCAGATAACTTCAAAAGACAATAAGCAGATAACAGGATGTAATGGGTACAGAACATTGCGAGGGCAATCAGCTCTCATTCAGTGATAGTGCTGATACACACACAAGCATGTGACTTGTATTTCTCCACTGTTGGCGACTTTTAGAGGTACAATCTTTCTGATCTAGCAAAGTCAAAGAATTTGCCCTGGAGCTAATTCTTTTGTGGGAATTTAGTGGGGACAGAAACAGCAGAAGCATGATTTGACTTTCGCAGTATGTCTGCCTTATCAAAACCTGTGATAGTTCATCCAAAAGTAGACATAAAAAAACATGTGCCACGATCTGATTCTGTGTTGAGGCCATACGGGGTTTGAAACATTTTGAATTTGTACCTCTTTTCCATAGTGGAGAACAACTCACACAGATGGGTGACAATGCAAACATTAGATTTAAATGACTTAAAAGTTACAAATGCCCCACCCCTGTACAGAAGCATGGGTCATTGGACAAGAAACCGCAACTGAATCTGCCAATATAATTGTAGCTGACTTCTGCTAGCAAGAGATGTATACATTTCCAGAAGCCCCTGCCCAGGCAGGAGTTCATGACAATGTATGCCGCTGGCAGACTAATGGGCGGACTAAAATGCTATGGTGTGAGCTGTGCGAAGATCTATGGAACTTGTCAAAATACACATTAACCCTTATCAGTCAAAATACACATTAACTTTATCATTCAGAATACACCATTGTGTGAAATAAGTATGACTAAAATTAGGTACTCCAAAGTGATTTTTTAAGTTACATGATCATATTTGTAAATATTTTTTTCAGATAGGTCTCATTTTTCTAATTTCAATGACATCAAGTTGAAAATAATCGGACAATTAGATCAAAAGTTATGAAATAATTTATTTGTTTTTTTGCATGCCTTTTTGGCAACAGTGAAAATTGAATGATTTGGCATTTTTGGAATTTCACAGAACCTTATTTATAGTGATAATGGTACTAAATTCTACTATAAAAATCAACTCTTTTTAGTAATCTGTGACAGCCTAGTCTTTTTCGAGGCTCTTGAACAAGGGCATCTTGCTGAAAATGATCCTCAAACTTATTAAAATCACTGATTTTGATGGCTGAAAATCAACAAAACACAAGAAAAATCACATCTTGGGTTGTAATTAAGATAGAAACATGATTTAAACATCAAAATGATCAGGATAATGAGATCTGAATAATGGAACAGGATAGATTACAAACAAAGAGGAATTTTTTTTGCCATCACCCCCCCCCCCCCCCCCAATAAAAAAAAAAATATATATATATATAAAAATTGACAAACACAAAATTGATCACCAATTGTTGAATTATAATTTTAACACTTGTGTGAAATTTGCTTGTCTATACAAATCATGGACAGAAAACTACACACTGATCTAAAAAAAGAAAGTACTTCATCATACTGTAGTAGTAGCAGACGAAAAACAAGGTCACGTGACTTCACAAAAATAACTTTATCTCAAAGTCTACAACCGCCAGAAGATAATGACTTAAATATAAACGTACCTTAACATCTTTTATAAAGTAATAATGTTTAATTCATACTTTTTTGTGAAAGAGAAAATTATGTTCGGTATTTCCGACGATAACCCAACACGCTTTGTTTACCTCGCAAGACAGCACCGATGCTTGCTCAAAAGAAACACTTTGAATAAAATTGAAAAGCAAATGTAAAAACTAGCAATGTACAGATCAATCAAAAAATGGTATTACATATCGATATTTTCATCTGAAGTCGGTAGATTGGTTAAATCTGACGATATATTTTCGCCGAAGCACATGGTGCAACTACAGCCTCGCTATCGTTTGTGCACGCCATTCTCCGAACACGTGTTAGCTCGTACACAGAGGCAGCATGTGCGCTCTTTTGCTTCGCGTGCGGAGTCAAAGAAATGATTGATTGATTGATTGATTGTACATTGCTTAACGTCCCGACAGCAACAAGGCTTTCTCAGGACGTGCCTGCACTGCTTGTGAAAAAAAAAAAAAACAGAACATTGAATGTATGTCGCCAGCCGGTCAAATACGTTAAATAAACCTAACACATGGGGCCTAAATAAAGCTAAGACCATTTAGCAAGTCAAAGAAATGAATATATACGAAACTTTGCAATAATATAGAAAAATGATTGACAATTTTAGGCATATATTTTTCGCTCCTGTCTGTTTTGTAGAAGAGTGAGAATATTACTTTGAAACTTTTCTACTTAAAATTTGAATACGTTCCTGTGATCATATGCAAAAATAAATTATACGAAAATGAAGGGCTAGCTCTACTCTCTACCTAACTGGCAAGCTATTTTTAGCCTATGTTGCTTCGACGCGACACGCAAGGCGATTGAAAAGCGGATGTGTGCTGTGAACAACGCGCGCACGCTGTGCCGCCGCGGCAAGTCATGAACAATAGATACGCCAGTAAAACACAAATATAAGTACTAAACATGTAAAAATAAGCACAGAAACACACATGAACACAAAGAGTAGACACCATACTACAACCCAGTATACATTTTATTGATATATGCAGCGTATTTTGGTTAACACCACTGACGGAAAATGGGTGAAATTTAGGTCGCGCTTAGTCATGCAAAGAAGGTTTGGAGTACCTACTAAAATAGTTCAAGGGTAGTGCCAGAATAGCTTGGCACCATTCTGGCACCACCCTTGAACTGAAGCCATTGGCCTTTATCCTTATCTGTAAGTACTATAATATAGCTTGCATATATGACAGTGTAGAGATTTGAAGCTTTAAGCCTCAGGATGATAGGGATAAAACCCTGTTACTGCCAATGAACACGTGTCAGCAATGACTACACAATGACCAACATTCACAAAGAACAAAAGACTAACAAGAAACATAAATCCTCATGAGCCCAACTACTAAGCAACAAGACAGTGACATGCACAAGATAAAGAGGGGAGAAACATCTTTATTGGTTTTTGTTTACTTCCTGCACTAAACTTGAACTGATGCTGTTCAAAGATAACCCCAGGAATTTCTCTTTGATTACTTACGCCTTGAAGTATCCCTTGAAGTAAGCCTGGACATCCTTCTTACTGGAGATGGGGTACTGCTGTAGACGGTTGTTGATAACAAAGTCAAAGTCTGTTCTCATCTCGGCCTCTGATCCCCCATCATCACTAGGCTCTTCAGCACTGGGGTTGGCTCCCTCCAGCTTCACTTCTTCTCCCACCTTTACCGTCACATACTGCCAGAGAAAATTGCCTGTTATTCCTTGAACCTAGTCAGACACCCCTCCCCCCCCCCCCAAAAAAAAAAAAAAGAAAAAAGTACAAGATGTGGATCGACCATAATTCCAGAGATGCTTTTAAATTGCTCAGGCTACCAGAAAAATTGGGCTCCAAGATTGAACGTGGCTTAGTAGTCTGGCTGCTACTAATAGGGCTTGGGAAGCCAACATCACGCTAGTCATGGCAGCCATCTTGAAGATACGCGACTCATGCGCTCATTGGGAAATCGCTGTCAGGACAATGTCAGGAAAGTCCTGACGTGCTATAGGCAATAACAGCAAGTTTTGCCATCACCGTAGAAAACCGCTAGCCAGAATCTGTTTTTATTTCCAAAGAGGAAGAAACATGAAAAACATGGTGAAACACTACTTCGCTACTATATGAAGTTTATCGCCAGGCCAGCGTGTCCTCTCAAGATGGCGGCTCGGCAGCCGATGTTCCTAGGCAATGCGGGGGGAACTTCCCGAGCCCTATAGTTAGGTCCAGAGGGGGGAACTTCCCGAGCCCTATAGTTAGGTCCAGAGATCCTAGAATAGTTGATCCTCCCTGCTATCATAATTGATCTAACTCCTCAATCCAGTATTTATCAGAGAAAACCTGAATAACTTGTGAATAACTTGTGCCTTTCGACCACTACAGGCTAAATGTGTTATTAACCTTTAGCGCGCTTGTGGCGACATTTGTCACCAGCCACCATCTTGCTTGATTTACGGATGGCGACATGTTGCCATAGCGAGGTGTGCTCGTAATCGGCTACGGTAAACACACAGGGTTGCTATGACAGCCTTTGCAAAAGATTGTGGGCGAATGTAAACGAGGCTTACTTCCATTTTCTATCGGCCATCCTGCTAACTTTGAATGTGTATGAGCGGTTCAAATTTTCTAAGCGGGAGTTTGTTTTGACAGCTTCATTTTGACAAAAGATGGCCGATGAGTTAAAAGCATTCATCCAGGAATATTTTATGGTCTCAGATTCCGATGATGAAGACTTTCTAGGCTTTTTGCCAGAAGACTTGAGGGTGGGTGGGAGATGGTGGTGATGGACAGGGGAGTGATTCTGGATTGAGTGCTAGTGAACGCGGAAACAATGCCTGATGGATTAAGTCATCAATAGTAGAATAGTAAGCATAATCTTTTTCAGTCTGCCAATTATTTCTTTCTTTTTTTTAGGATTATAACACATAACACAATTTGAAGAATTATGACATAATCTTTATTCATTTATTTACATCAGAGATGAGAATCCTAAAATGACAAAAAGGAGGAAAAATTCCAAAGTCTGTCGAGTGGCGAAGCCACGAGTGCGCGTACCTGCGAAGCAGGTACGCGATGCTAGGGGGGAAAGTTTTTTGAAAAGATGATGCATTCTGAGCCTATTTTATGGGGTCAGATCAGTTGTTTTTGTGACCCTGGGACCTTCCGAAAGAGCGGATTTCCGCTAAAAGGCGGAAGATTCTCATCCCTGTTACATACATACCAAATTTCACAATTAGTTCATCATACATAGAAAAATGAAAAAGTTGTAGGCTTTTGAACTAAGTAGGGTAGCATTGGGTTCAGCCCACTCAAAAAGAATGCAGTGGCAGGGAAAAGAACTGCCAGCGGAAAGCAGAGGGCTAAAAGTTAATAAGGTGTTTCACTAGTATAACAATTATGCTACGAAGCCTGTCACTCCTGTCAGACTGAGTCAGCTTTCCAGCTAGGATACTATTTGGGGTATTCTCATTGTTCCTTTACAATCACAGCCAATCGTGCAGTTGGCATTCGGTTCATGTCAAACTTAGTAGTAGCAGGCAGTAACTAGGTTAATACTACGCATTTAGACTGTACGTATACCGTGACTAGATTGTCGACATTCCACAACAAAACCTCTAAGTACCACCACCCCAAACCAACTCTTACTGGCAAATTATCAAAGATTGTAAAAGTGTTGTGAAGGGCAGATGATAACAGTTTCTCACCTTTGTGTTGAACTGAAACATCGCTCCGTCGTCAGTCAGTTTTGGCTTACTGGCTTCAGTAAAGAGCTCATCGCCTGAAACAGACAGGGGTAAATAAATGCGACAGCGGCTCGATACAGAGGACAATGTATCAATAAGTACAGCATGAAGTGACAAAATATCTACAAGATAGCAAAGAAGAGTTCTAAAGAGATAATTCTTACCGCTCATGAGGTCCTTGAAGATGATCATTTTGACGGATTACGGCGATGAGTGTAGCAGAAATCGCAATACACGATGGCTTCTACTGCGATTCCTACTAGGAAAAGGAAAGACTTAATGCGCATGTGCGCTAGGTCTCGTTTTACAAGAGTGACCTCCCGTGGTCACGAAGAAGAAACGGGATTCTCCGCCATTTTGATAACATTTGTGAGGCCGTCAGAGAAAAACTTGCTCTCTTGGCGTATTTATCACTTTCTTCGCGGTCTTGGGCCAGTCGAAGGCCAAATTAGTAATGCATGCCTCTCTCAAGCGCTAATAAGCGGACCCTTTCTGAGGAGAACAAGGGGGAATCGGGTTTGAACTCGAAACGCAGTCGCCTTGAAAGCAAAACCAGAGAGCTTGAGTCTTGTGCAACTATGACAGAACAACAGAAGAAAGCAAACTTTTCGGCGCTTGCAGGGAATGGCATCAGTCGGCATGCATCGCCCCTGGCAAACACCAAACCGGGAGCAGCCAAAAAGCTCGTCATTAAAAACTTCAAAGGTACGGACAGTGTTGCGTAATTCTGAAAGTTAGCTGTCGTCGACTGTGGTGAACATGTGTGGAAACACGGCATGTTTCCTGGGACGGGGTTGGTGGGAGACTGCGTAGTTTGTGCAACCAAAACAGTGACATGCAGATTGTTGTATTTTGTTGTCTAGCACATGAACCATTTATTGTGGTTGTAAGTTTAAGTACATTAATTCATATCTCTACCTTCAGGATTGGGCAGAGCCAGATCTGCAAGCAAGCAAACTGACGAGTTTTAAATAAACGTTGTTATATCTGACAGGGGTACTGAAAAGGTAAGGGACAGGAAAAAGGTGCACATACGAATGTCTTGTAGCTACAGACAATGTATGTTGTGTCTCAAACACGGAGAGTGTAATGAACAAACAATTGACACATCCTACTTGCAAGAGAAAAGCAATAGAATTAATTCTGTAAAAACGTGTAATTGGGTGTGGCACACTGTGTATGTTTCAGAAATCAGTGAGCTTAACCCATTTAGCCCCAACACCCTACAGCAGGAGATAAATGGACCATGATAATTTAAGGGTAGTGCCTGATTAGCTTGGCACCAACTTGACCAAGCTAATTTGGCACAAGCCTTGAATTATCATGATCCATCCATCACCTGTAACTGGTACATAATTGTTAAGTGACACCTCCAAAATGTACGAAGTGTGGCCCTGGGGCTAAACAGGTTAACTGCAATAGGGCTTGGAAGCTGACATCACACTAGTCGTGGCAGCCATCTTGAGAGGATACGCGGCTCATCGAGAAATCGCTGTCCATACAATGTCAGGAAAGTCCTGACGTGCTATAGGCAATAATAGCAAGTCTTGCCATCACTGTAGGAAACCGCTAACCAGAATCTGTTTTTGTTTCCAAAGAGGAAGAAACATGAAGAAAAACGTGTTGAAACACTACTTCACTACTATCTGAAGTCTATTGCCAGGCTAGCGCGTCCTCTCAAGATGATGCCACGACAGCCAACGCTCCTAGGCAACGCGGGGAACTTCCCGAGCCCTATATTTATACTATAGGTCTTAAAATTCCCCATGTACACATTTGGTATCTTCCAAGGACTGCATGTGCATGCATATACAACTTCACTATTGACCATGAAAGAGTGGTACCAGACAGTGCTTGTGACACATGTGGGCTTTAACCCAATACCCCCATGGACACATTTTGGATTTGTCACCTAATGACTATGTACCAGTTGCAGGAGATGAATTGACCATAATTCAAGGATAGTGTTGGATTAGCTTGGCGCCTTGGCTTTAGGCGCCAAGCTTATCTGACACTACCCTTGAATTCTCATGGGCGATGCACTACCTACCATAGGGTGCCAGGGCTAATTGGTTTAAACTATTCTTGCGCTGTGATCATGAAGGGTCATGCTGCCAAGCTACTCTGGCACCCCCCCCCCCCCCCCCCCATTGTTGACCAGTGTTCCCTGCAGACATTTTAAGTTAGGTTCACTATGACAAACTGAAACAAGATCTGTACGTCGGCATGATGCATATCTATCTGCGGTACTGTTAAAATTGAAATCTGTGTGTAGTACTAATAGACCCGCACAGTAGTTGTGCAGGGTCTATTACAGGGAACATTGCTGATGTTGTGTGTCAGGCCTGATTGGATTAACACCTTCGTGCTGGCAGCTGCTGGTTCTGGCAGCTGCATGGATAAGAGGGTTCACCTCTTCCCTGCTGGGAAAAACTCAAGATGATCTAACTGCATGAGACATAGATCCTCGTGAGCCCCGCAATTGGGGGGGGGGCTTATGAAGATCAGTGTCTTGCTCACACTTTGTATCCACTGTCTTTGGATGGCTGGGCTTCTTTGTCGTGTAATTATCACAGATTCCTAAAACAAAGTATGCGACCACTGCCAGTAGATCGGTTAACCTTTATCACACGGAATACACCAGTGTGTCTAATAAGTTTGACTAAAATAGTTCCAGGGTGGTGCCAGAATAGCTTGGCGCCTCTAGGCGCCAAGCTATTCTGGCACCACCCTTGAACTAAAGCCATTGGTCTATATCGTTATCTGTAAGTACAATAATGTAGATTGCACATGGCAGTGTGCAATTTTGATATCCATATGATATGGGTTAATTTGTATCTTATTTGGTGTTGCAGACAAACCACAGATTCCAGAGAATTTTGAAGAGGAGACATGGCTAAAACTTGCAGAGGCGGTGGGAGCGATCCAGCGTAGTTGCGCGATTCGCTACAGTTTGGAGGAACTGTATCAGGCGGTTGAGAATATGTGCTCGTACAAGATGGCCGCCGGCCTGTACCAGCACCTGCAGTCCGCGTGCCAGAAGCACGTCCGTGCCAGTCTGCAGCAGTTCCTGGGATATCCTTTACTAATAATAATGCATGTGTGGCATAGCGTCCGAGGTCTGGAGCTGAGGTGTTTTACAATGTAAACTGACTACCCAAAGAAAACCAGAAAAAAGTTAGCTGCTTTTTCTGACATTGAATGGCCAGTTTCTGCTGTTAATGGTGGATGGATGCTTTATGGTATTATGACTACAGTTCAGCTGTTAATGGTGGGATGGATGCGTTATGGTGGATGGATGCGTTATTGTACTATGACTACAGCACTGCCAGTGATCACAGACTTTGCTCTAAAGTCTTTGTTGATCCAACCCATAGAACCCCAGCGGTCTAAACTCTTTGTTGATCCAACATGTAGAAACCCAGCAGTCTAAACTCTTTGTTGATCCAACACGTAGGACCCCAGCGGTCTAAACTCTTTGTTGATCCAACACGTAGGACCCCAGCGGTCTAAACTCTTCGTTGATCCAACACATAGACCCCAGCGGTCTAAACTCTTTGTTGATAAAACACGTAGACCCCAGTGGTCTAAACTCTTTATTGATCCAACACATAGACCCCAGCGGTCTAAACTCTTTATTGATCCAACACATAGACCCCAGCGGTCTAAACTCTTTATTGATCCAACACATAGACCCCAGCGGTCTAAACTCTTTGTTGATCCAACACATAGACCCCAGCGGTCTAAACTCTTTATTGATCCAACACATAGACCCCAGCGGTCTAAACTCTTTATTGATCCAACACATAGACCCCAGTGGTCTGAAGAATATGGATACAAAGTGGTGTCAGTAAGAGATGTAGATCACCATGGGCCCCCGCAACTGCAATGGCTTATGAGGATCTGTTTCTTTGCGGTTGGATAGTGTTTACTTTTCTTGGCAGGGAAGGGGTCAGTCCCCTTGTGTGTGCAGCCATTTGCACAGTAAGTGGTGCTGTAAACAGTGTGTGTTTTTGTGCAAAAGTGGGTACGGTCCATGCACAGAAGGGTTCATAGTTTGTAGAGTGGACACTGGACAGGTCTCCGGTGCTGATGTGGATGTGTGTATATGCTGACTGCAGCTCCCAGGTGTCTCATTATACTCCTGTTTTCTGCTAGAATTTAGAATTGTCTGGTATGGGGACAGATAGCATGACAAAAAAATTCATCCCAGGCACTCTACAGTCTGTTGCGCACTTGAAACACAGCAGGGATAAATCGCAGCAGGGATAAGTTCCTTTCAGTTTTTCCATCCATGTCCAAATTTTTCCATAAAATACAGAGAATGTTTTGTTAACGGAAAGCCTGTATGCTGTTTATTATAATTAACCCTTTTAGTCCCGGGACCCTGCAGCAGGAGATGAATTGATCATGATAATTCAAGGGTAGTGCCAGATGAGCTTGGTGTCTTCAGGCACCAAGCTCATCTGGCACTACCCTTGAATTATCATGACCATCTCCGGCAACTGGTACATAGTTGTCAGGTGACAACTCTAAAACTTAGCAATGGGGCCTTGGGGTTAAGAGGGTTAATGGCAAGGAGGGGAAAAGTTGGGGGGGGGGGGGGGGTCTCCTCAGTGGTGTTGAAGAGAAGTGACAACTTACAAGCAGTGTCATTTCACTATAAGAATCAGATGTTGCCAGTTGCCACATTCCTTCTGCGAATAAGTAGCGACTGATCTCTGTTTGTCTATTTTGGCAAAGGGTATTTACCCGAAATATTAATAAATTGTGTTGTAAGTACTGTAACCGTCTTTTCTAAGCGTGTTTCTTTCTCCGTTGGGTACTTCTTTGAATTTTACACGCTTGGCAGTCACCTTTTTGGTCTGGATTGCTTATCAGATGTTGAGACTATGACTGTAGTTGTTTATTCCTTGACCAGCAGTACAGACACTAATGAACATGAACAGTTCCTGAAACTCATGAACAACTGTTGGCAAGCCCACTGCAGGCAAATGGTAAGCTCTCTCTCTCTCTCACTTAACTCATTCAGCCCCGACACATCACAACAAGACATGGATCGAGCATGATAGTTCAAGGCTGGTGCCAGAATGGATTATGAGAAAGCATTTGACAGCGTGGACCGAGAGACTCTGTAGAAACTCCTACGACACTACGGTGTACCCACAAAGCTCGTCCGCCTGATCAAGAGCAGTTACGATGGCATGACATGTCGCGTGATCCACGAAGGGCAGTTCACCAGGGAGCTCCAGGTCAGAACCGGTGTCAGGCAGGGGTGTCTGCTGTCTCCGTTCCTCTTCCTACTGGCCATAGACTGGGTCATGAAGAGGACCACAGAGCACAGACGAAGTGGAATACTGTGGACACAGCTTGACGACCTCGATTTTGCAGACGACTTGGCATTACTGTCCAACACATCAACAAATGCAGGACAAGACCACGAGGCTTGCTGACATCTCGTCCCAAGTGGGCCTCACCATCCACAAACAGAAAACAAAGACAATGAGGCTGAACGCAACCAGGGAAGAACCAGTCTTGCTTGCTGGCACCCTGTTGGAGGAGGTGGAGTCCTTCACCTATCCCGGGAGCATCATAGACAAAAAAGGTGGCACTGATGCAGATGTCAGAGCACGAATCGGTAAAGCCAGAGCAGCCTTTCTCCAGTTGAAAAAAGTGTGGAGTTCCAGAGAGCTGTCACAACACACCAAAGTCCGGATTTTCAACTCTAACGTAAAAGCAGTTCTCCTATATGGAGCAGAGACTTGGAGATTGACAAAAACCACAGTCAACAGAGTACAGATCTTCATAAACAGTTGCCTTAAAATTTTGAAAATCCACTGGCCAGAGAAGATCAGCAACGTCAGACTCTGGGAGAGAACAGAGCAGATAACAGCAGAGAATGAAATTGGGCGAAGAAGATGGGGATGGATCAGTCACAGTCTGAGAAAGCCAGTTTCCAGTATCACTAGGCAGGCATTGTCATGGAACCCCCAGGGAAAGAGGAAAAGAGGTAGGCCGAGAAACTCCTGGCGTCGAGACCTCCAAGCAGACATCAAGAGACTGGGAACCACCTGGAGTAAAATCGAAGGAGAAGCACAGGACAGGAGTCGCTGGAGGTCTCTCGTCGACGGCCTATACCAGGGTAGGGGTGACGGGCAAGAAAAGAAAAAAAAAAGTGCCAGAATAGCGTGGCGCCCATAGGCACCAAGCTATTCTGGCACCACCCTTGAACTATCATGCTTGGTCTGTCTCTAGAATTGTAATACAGTCCTTCAGAGTTCAGCTTCAAAATTTGGGGATTTTATTCCTGCAGCAGAATGTGTTAAGGTTGCCTTGTGAGCACATCACACTTTTGAAGGGGGTTTGGGGTGGTGGCCAACAAAAATCTTGTTGACATCTGAGAATGGAACATAAGCTTGAAAAAGACGAATAGATAATAATAATAATAATAATAATGAGTATTTATATAGCGCTTAATCTTACTCAAAAGCTCTAAGCGCTTTACAATCTGTACACAAAAATAAAAATACAATGACATATGCACATAACAAACAAAGCACAATGCCCGAACACACCACTTTGTTTCTTCAAAAACATTACCGATGACATGACCTTATGGGAGATGTCTACTACTTACGCAATTCTAGCCTAAGAGCTCGTTGTGTTACCACACAACCCGGGAGGCACTCGGGGAACCCCGATGGGGCCGAGAGTTATCTCCCGATACTTCCCATCTGGGACAGAGTACCCATAGTCCTTCAGTTAGTCTACTTAGGCTTACGCTGTTCAGACGTGTTTGCTCTAGCCTACGGACTTGGGATTTTCGACCGGTTCGCCGGTCGTCGACGGCCAGTGGTTCTTCGCTTGGCTTCTTCTTCGTCCGTCCTCCCTGTGCCTTGCGGGGCTCTGGTGTCCCCTCTTCGTTGGCAGCTGCCCCTTGGCTGCTTGTCTGCCTGGGCTGTGCTGGGTGCTTCGCTGTGACTTCGCCGCGCGTGCCTTGGTTGAGATTTCTCCCCCCTTCCCCGGTCCCGCTCCGGGAAAAGGTAAGGTAGTTGGGTTGGCCCTCGGCCGGTCCCCGCGCTGGGCACTGGTTGAGCGGGCACGTAGGCGTTCTTCTTCTGTTGTTTGGCGCCAAGACTCTTGACTTTTACTTGGCGGGCCTCGCGCCCGCTCCCTCTGTCTCTCCTTCCGTGTTGGTGTGGCATTATTATTAACAGGGTCAAAATCTCCCTTTCTCAAAAAGAGGGCATTTACGCGTGAGGAAATAAATGAGACGTTTTTAATCTGGAACGGTCCTTCTTAAACGGCTCAGATCCACAGATGGTCAGCTTCGTTTTCCAAGATGGCGTCTAGCGATGCAGAGCACCTTTTCCTCGCGGTTAAAACCTTTAATGGAATGGGAGTGGTGTGAAAGATCGGTGAAAGTTAAGTCTAACCATATTTCGGGCGCTTACCTACTCACTTGTTCCTTACCTACTCGTTTGTACCTTGTGGGGTTCGGGGAATGTGTTATGCTCCAGCCATTCCTTGACGCATTACGTTGGTGAGTGTGGCGAGAGCCGACGCTTACTTCGGTACTGTGTCGGTCACGTAATGACTGTGGTTATGCGTAATGCGGACCTGTTTACCTTACACGGGGGCTTGTTAGGTACACAATTTGGCTGGTGGGTGAACATCCTGGTGCACTTTTATCCTTGGCATCACATGTTTCAGTTCTTGAGTGTCGTGTGTTATGCCCACTTGAGCGCAGGGCCACTGGTCGCCACGCCTTGCTGCCGTTTGTTAAGGTTCAAGATGACCTTTGTGTGGCTGTAATAGACGAAAATCATAAAAAAAAAAAAAAAAAAAAAAAGTCTTCCCACCACAGGTGCTGCTCACATTCATGCATGCGCTCGTTCCACAAGTTACAGGAACAGAGCTACAAAATGGACATTGATTTCGGACGGGTGTAGCCCGTCGCCAAGGCAGCTAAGGGCCGGCGCCAGTGACCTCATCCCAACCCGAACCTGCCTGACGGGAACAGAGTGCTAAGACAGCCCTATGTCCCCCGAACACTTTAGTATATGCTCTTGGTTAAATTCCTCCTTGACTAAGGCTTGTGCATGTGAATACAAATTATGGTCGACAGGAGATTAATGGCCTTTATACGCAACATAAAACTACGATCAAAGCTGCACCTGGAGGCCCGTCGCTATAGTACAGCGCCGGTGTTCAGCGGAGGGCACCGCTCCGACAAAGGTTACTGTGCCGGCCGCTTGCTTCAGGCCTATACTTGTCATGACATGCTTGAGTTTGTTGTGCATGATGTGTTGCGAAGGTTAACCTTGCCAGGGCAGGGTCCCTCGGGCCCACGCCCGCGTGCCTTCGGTTTTTATATGTTGCAGTGGCCGTTGGACGACCTGCACACTACATGGAGGATTCCAGTGACCGTCGGACTCGCACATGGTCTGTCTACCATGTGCCGGATGTACCTCCGAACCTTGGTGTGACGTCTGCTCCACATGACCGGAACGGTGCTGTGCGCTACTTTGGGGCTTCCTTTGCCGAGTTCGCCCGGCACCTGTGACTGGTTCCAGACCTGCTGAAATACCGGCAGCTGTTCCCGGTACTACGATCACTCGAGTTCCGACGAGATGACGGAGAGATCACCAGGCCGGACGCGTCGGTATAGTGTGCAGAGTGGGTTGATCGATGCGGTGGTTCCCAGGAGGGAACGCACCAGGACCAAAAATTGTGGCAGACAGAAAGCCAGCACCGGCACGGAGCTCGGTGCTGAGGGACGTGCGCCAATCCGTCCTTGACCCAGTGCCGATCCCCGCTCGTCTCCTAGAAAGCCCACTGGCTCCTACGCGGAGTCTCCTCGCTGGCAGCGAGCCCACCTCGCCATAGAGCTCGGTTCGCGGAGACATTCTCGCACGCATGCATCGTCTCGGCACAAATGGAATCTGCTGGGCGCACAGTACGGAACCCACACACCGCTCAAGGTCAGCTGGGAAGCCGTCCAGGCGGCCGACGACGTAGCGCAGGTTTCGCGCTCGGAGCGGGTATGCTGGCACCGCCCTCGCTCCCTGGAGGGGGCTCCACCAGGACAGCGCTGCTCGTCGGGGATCACCCTGAGCCGGCTGCTAGTGGTTACAGAGTCCTTTGGTGACCAGCTGGCTGGACCGAGGTTCCAGTTTCCGTGCTTACCGCTCGAGTCCTTGACAATCTTGTGGAGAGATCACCACGCCGGTCGCAACGTTCCAGTACGCAGAGTGGGTTGATCGATGCGGTCGTTCCCAGGAGGGATCGCACCAAGAACAAACCTTATGACAGACAGGAAACCAGCACCGGCACGGAGCTCGGTGCCGAGGGACGTGCGCCAATCCGTCCTTGATCCAATGCCGATCCCCACTCGTCTCCTAGACAGCCCGATGGCTCCTTGCAGAGTCTTCTCGCCGGCAGCGAGCCTACCTCGCCATAGAGCTCGGTCCATGGAGACATTCATGCACGCGTACACTGTCACGTCACGATTTGGAATCCTCATGGCACTTAACATCGGATCTCCTCTCTCGAACTCACACACGCGAGGAGGGACCGCTCCGCTCCATTGGGCCGCCGTGAGATGGCCTTAGTCGCCTGCTCGGCGTTAAACCCAAATAACTAACTATCCGCTCCATTGGGATGCTCGTCCGCTACGGTTCGCCATCGTTGGAGTCACTCTTCCTACACTCGACGTCTACACTCCTCTCTCTCCACTGCGGGCGTGCTTAGGAGTTGCCGTTCTTCACGTCGCTCCAGGGATCCTGTCCCATCTCGCTCGTCGATCCCTTCGCGTCCGGCTGCCGTTCGTCCCTTTCCTCTCCCCCTCACTCAGCCCTTTCCCCTTCTTCGTGCTCCGTCCTAGGGCGCCTGGCTGCAGTCTCTCCACTTCTGGATGCTCGACCCCCTCCGGTGGATCCTCGGGGAGGACGCGGTCGTTACTTCGCCTAGCACAGACCTGTTTACCTACACTTGGGGCTTAAAGTACGGCTCGGAGTTGGCCGCGGCTGCTGCACTTCGTGACAGGCGTTTCGACTTCCCTGCGCTTCTTCTCTCGGTTCCCGGAGCTTCTTGCTTCGCCCTCCTTGGAGTGGTCAGCTGTTGGCTTCCCTCGGCAGGACCGGTTCTCAGGAGGTCTCAGGAGTTGCCTGCCCCTACCGGCGGCGGATCCGCTCTTGACTCTTCTTGGACTAGATGACCTCTCTCGTCCGTAACGCCCTAAACTGCGTGGGATCGGGGAGCGCCTTACCCTGCTCTTCGTTCTCCAGTGGACGGCTCCTGGCCCCTGGCAGGTCGTCTGGCCGCGGAAGGACCCCCTGTGCTGACGACTCGGCTGACCCAGGTTCTTCGGAGTTCCTGGCCTTCACTTTGGGGGTGCAGGCCGGAGGTGGCTGCTAGGACCTTGGTTTCGCTTATGCTGGTGCCAGATGGCGAGGGGATGCGGTCCGCGCAGGTGGTCCTCGGCTCCGCCTCCAGATCTCGGGCTGCGCCTTCTTCCGGAGCTGCCGACCCTTGACTCCAGTTACCCGTGCACTCGGCCTCCACTACGTTCCTCGGTTCTCATGCGAAGGAGGAGTTACCGCTGATGGAGTCTCCGCTCCTGTTTCGGTTTTCCGTTGGATTCACCGGGGGTTCCTCAACCTACCCATGGACATTGTGGAACCAAAGCGCAGCGCCGTCTCCCTGGTGCCTAACCTACTCGACATCCCCAGTGGGAAACCAGTACTCCTCTATGGAGCAGAGACCTGGAGGACCACAGTGTCGGCCACCAAGAAAATACAGACGTTCATCAACAACAGTCTGAGAAGGCTCCTCGGGAGACGCTGGCCGGACAAAATCAGCAACGAGGTATTGTGGCAGCGGACAAAGCAGAAGCCTGCAGAAGTGGAGCTTCAACAACGCCGCTGGAGATGGATAGGTCACACACTATGCAAGCCAGCAACCAACACCACTAAGCAAGCCCTAAGATGGAACCCACAAGGAAAAGGAAGTGAGGTCGGCCACAAACACCTGGCAACGTGACCTGGAGACAGATGCCAAGAAGATGGGCCACACCTGGGGACAGCTGCAGAGACTCGCCCAGGACAGAGACGGCTGGAGGGACCTTGTCGGCGGCCTATGCCCCAGGGGGGGTGATGGGCGTAAGTAAGTAAGTATCCCCATTGGGCGCACAGGGGTATGCCGGAGTTCGGACAGGGGGTACTGCTGCGGCGGTGCTCGCGGTGGAAGGGCCTAGCCACTGCTCGGAGGTCGGCTCTACTCTCCGTCGGTCGTCTCGCAGCCCGGCTGTGTAGCTACGCCCCATACTTCCGTGGTTCTTCTCGAGGTCCAGCCTAGCCTCCGGACCTCGCGGACAAGAGCGGGAACGGCTTGGATCTGACATGGACTAGGAGGTCTGCTCGTGGGAGGTCTGAGCCAGCCTTTTTCCCGATGGAACCAGTTGCTTCACTCGGAATGCACCAGGATACCTTCGGAGGATCGGCGCGCTGGCGAGATGGCTTAGTGGACCTGTTTGCCGCAAGGTGGGATCTCTGGCTTTCCCCGCGCCTTCGTGGGGTATAGCCCTCCTGGACGAGTTGCCAACGCTCTGACCTAGCCTGGGAAGGATCCTCCTCTCGTCCTGTGGGTCACCCCTTTCCCTGGTACCGGTCCTGAACCTCTCTCTCGCCGCGGACCCCCCGCTACTGCTTCCCGCATTCTATTAGGTCCTCATGCAGCCGCGATGGTCTCTGTTCCGCCTTGCTGGAGCGCCTACCCCTGAGCCTTGGCGGTTGCGACAGACCCTCGACGCTGGAGTCTTCGCATGGGCAGCGGTTGAAGCCTCGCTATGGCCCGCTTCCCCAACTTGGCGCCTCTACGAGGAAGTTGGCGAGACATTGTGCTCTTGGTCAGCGTCCGTCACCTCTCCCCCACCGACCCTGCTGACCCCAGCTGGTAGACTTATCCCCAGGAGACTAGGCAGGATAGCCTGAGCCTGCCTCACGTATACCTACGACGACATAGCCGTACGGGCGGACGCGCACGCTTCCTGGCCGTGCCCGGCAGCTCTGAAGCTACAGGGCAGTCGATCTCCCTGTCCACGCTGCCATACGATCCGAATTCCAGGATCCCTCCCTCAGGGAACTTAGAGGCTAATTACGTCCAATTAGCTACGTGCAGGGCCACGAACGCCACAGCCGCCAGGAACTGGGCTGCCCTCTTCGTGGCTATTGGAGGGCTGGCGCGCAGGTGCTCTCGATCGCAGAGTTCTGTCAGCCTAGCGAGGTTACTCGCTCTGGTGGGGGACATCCCGGGGGGGCTCTCCTCCCTCCTGGCGCTTCAGCGCCGTCGCTTATACCTACCTAGAGTTGTCGGGAGTTTGCGGTTGGGAGGACGGCCCTTGGGGCCTTAGGTGTGCTAGAGCGCGGCACCCTCCTCCTTTTCGCCATTCTCCCATAAGGTCATGTCATCGGTAATGTTTTTGAAGAAACAAATGCATTTTTCTTTAAAAGGTATTTTTTCGAAAAATACTTACCGATGACATGACTCGGACGACCCTCCCACCTGCCCAGCTTGCCGCTGGTAAGCTAAGTATCCTGACTGAAGGACTATGGGTACTCTGTCCCAGATGGGAAGTATCGGGAGATAACTCTCGGCCCCCTCGGGGTTCCCCGAGTGCCTCCCGGGTTGTGTGGTAACACAACGAGCTCTTAGGCTAGAATTGCGTAAGTAGTAGACATCTCCCATAAGGTCATGTCATCGGTAAGTATTTTTCGAAAAAATACCTTTTAAAGAAAAATGCATTTTACAATAAACTAAACAACAATACATACATAATAATTTATATTCTAATTAACATTCAGTCTAAACAAGGAGGATTGCAGAACTACAACTAAGGCATCAAACACTGGCAGTTATTCAAAGTAAAGCTTGAAGAGGTGAGTTTTCAGCGACCTCTTGAAGTCAGAGACAGACTCACTGATTCTGACCTCAAGAGGAAGTGTATTCCATAACACTGGGGCTTGATAAACAAAAGTGCGCTGACCAAATGTTTTAGTTTGGACAGAAGGTACACACAACTTCCGTTTATCAGAAGAGGAGCGGAGCTCACGAGAGGGTGTATACACGTACAGCAAAGAGGACAAGTATTCTGGGCTGGTGCCTGAAAGACAGTTAAAACAGATTGACATAACTTTGTATTGAATACGTGAGGACACAGGTAGCCAGTGAAGGGACTTCAAGATGGGTGTGACATGCTCAGTCTTACGGACTCTCACAACAAGCCGGGCTGCATTGTTCTGAATTTTTTGGAGGCGATCAATGAGATACTGAGGGCAGCCACAAAGCAAAGAGTTACAATAATCTAGCTTGGACAGCACAAATGCACAAACTAGTGTTTTAGTGGCTTCCACGGTCAGCAGGTGACGAACTGAACTAATACGACGAAGTTCCAGATAAGCGGATCTACACACTGCACTGACATGCTGTGACATAGATAACTCGCTGTCAAGTGTAACACCCAGGTTTCTCACACTCGCAGAGAAACCAATGGGTGTTCCATCCACAGACAATGATGACGGTAAAGACAGGGACGAAGATAATCTTGGATTAGCTACCAACATTGCTTCAGTTTTGCCATCATTTAACATCAGTTTGTTGGTGGTCATCCATGATTTGACATGGTCAATGCACTGGCTTATACTTTGGACGGCATTCACAGCTCGCTCGACAGTATCACTTTTGTACATCTGCGTATCATCTGCAAATGCATGATGGGAAATGGAGCGACTACAAATCAGGTCGGACAGGGGCTGAACATACAGTAAGAACAATACAGATGATGGTCATGCAGACAGTTGTTGGTTGGGGAGGCGGAGAATCTGCTGATTGTCACTGTATCACTCGTGGACGAAACAGGAATTATTTTCATCTGTATACCCAGCTCCTCATTAGATCGTAATAAAAACCTAGTATAATGAACAGATGCACCATCTGTCCATTATACTTTGGCTGTCAATGTTTATGTAGTTGTTTATTTTGTGTAATTATTTAACCCTGACAGTGACGCACTGCAGCACGAGATGTATTGACCGTGATAATTCAAGGGTAGTGCCAGATTAGCTTGACACTTTCAGGTGCCAACTAATCTGGCACTACCCTTGTCATAGTCAGCTGGTCTCCTACAACTTATACATAGGTGTTAGGTGACATGACAATTCAAGGGTAGTGCCAGATTAGCCATTAGGCACCATGCTAATCTGGCACCAGCCTTGAATTGTCATGGTGTTGGGTAACATCTCCAAATTTGGAAATGCAGCCTTGGAGTTATGTGGGTTAAGCTATCATGATGTCCGCAGTTTGTCATGGTTTGTACAGTGTGTCATCGTGCCTTTTGTTTGCAGATCATGATCCGGAGTATATTCCTGTTTTTGGATCGCACTTACGTCTTGCAGACCTCTGCCATCTTGTCTATCTGGTAAATCTTCTTTCTGTCTGTTTGGAAGAGATGTAATGGATGTGTGTATAAATGTTGCTGGGGAAATTACCGGTGGTGCAGCATGGGGGCACGGTTTTGTGTGTCATCTTGCCTCTTTTTGAGCTGATTGAACAAACCTAGTGGCAAAGGCCATAGCTGTACATAAGTTAATTTTTGACATAATAGCATGATGGAATATTTTGCTTCTCAGTTTGTGAGCCTTAACGTTTTTACTAGCTGTGGATGAAAATTTTGTTTGAGGAATCTTTATTATTGAGTGCCAACAAGACTCCAGCTGTGCAAGGATGGTGGACAGAAACTGGTGTCAGCAAGAGGTGTAGATCCTCACCAGCCCCTTGCAGTTGACAGGCTCAAGTGGATCTATGTCTTTTATAGTTGGATTGTGTTCAGTTTTTCTCAGCAGTGAAACAGAGTGGTTTACACCGCTAGACAATTGGCAATGGAATACAGAGTGGTTTACTCTGCTAGACAATTAGCAAAGGAATACAACATTACAACTACAAGCAATTGTTTTAGAAATCAGCCTTACGATGTCATGGGTTAAGGGAAGGAAGCTTCTTTATTACCGCTTACTTCAGGTAGAGACTCAGGCCACGCCATTCTCCTCTAAAAATCAATGCCTAGCGATGAATGACTCGGTTCTACAGTGACCCGTGTGTTTCTGGTGATTTCTGCAGGGATATGGGGCTAGACCTGTTCCGCACACACATCATCAGCCACCCTGTAGTCGAGTCACGCACGGTCGACGGCCTGTTAAGTCTGATCGAACGTGAGCGATGCGGGGAGACCGTCAACAGACAACTCCTGAAAAACCTCCTGCGCATGTTGACAGATTTACAGGTATATCACTCCGTGTGTGTGCGTGTGAGCCAAAGAGGAATGTTAGTATAGTATGTGCGTTTTGATCTTAGATTTTGGACCTTACAGCTTAACCCTTTGGCTGTCTTTAGTGCTTTTTGTTGAGGCGATTCCTTGCAGGAATCACCCCAAATGTTGTAAAAAAAGGTCCAAAATCTCATGCCAGCACAACATAATTATGCCTGCTTTGCTTCTAGTCAAGAACAACACATACCACTCACATCGCCACAGGGCACGGTTCCTTTGTGATACATGTGCTTTTCTTTGCAATTTACAGTGAACAGATTGCCAAGGGACCCATTCTGTTGTATCTGGTTAAAAAAAAAGTAAATTACATACAAAGAGTGAAGACTGTGGTTGGGATGATGAATACAGTTATTTGGACTCTGCTGTTGTGTGCGTGCAGATTTACCAAGATGCCTTTGAACGCAAGTTTTTGGATGCCACAGAACGACTGTACATGGCCGAGGGTCAACAGCTGATGCAGGAGCGAGATGTGAGTGCGGCACTGTTTGTCAAAAACATAAAGGTCAGATACAGGGCCACAATATTACACACTCTAGTAGGTACTCCAAAAGATGGCTTTTTGTGTAAAATGAAATGAAAATTGGGTAATTTTTAGATAAGAAAAATCATAACTTTTAAACCAACTGACATATCAAAACAACTTTGGTATCGCTGTATTCAGAAAAGGAGTTCTATCTAATGTTGCAAGTTTTATAGCTGACAAAGTACAGTTTTCACTAGCTCATAACTCAGAAGTTAATTATTTGATAGGTCCAATGCTGTGTTATTCTTTTAATAATAATAATAAAAGAGACTTGTTAATCTAAAAGTACAGCTGTGATCTGACATATCGTGAATTGTTACACCGCGAACCCGGATATAGCGCAGGGGGTACCTTGGATCCCCCCAAAAGTCGGACCGACTACAGGCGGCAGTGAACCGCAAAATAATTTGTCACCAGTCTTGGCTGTATTGCGCTCCACGGGGTGCTGCACACACGCTTGACGTGACAGCTGGGAGGGCGTCCACACACTGAACATCCACAAACCTTCTCCAGATGAAGAACACATACATGCTTGTATGTACATAAAGAGGGTTGGAGACAGAGTCCGTGTATAATGAGGGTCTAGGCTTCTGGCACATGGCAGATGTCTCCCCACTTGACTGGCTGCTGGGCACGCCGGAACAGCTTCACGCAGACCACAACGTGACCTCCTAGATATGACCACACACGTAAATGAGTTAATAGGAAACACTGATTCAATGCGCATCAAGGTCTATGTTTTTCCCAGGTGTCAAGTTTCGCCACGCTCGGCAGCCCGCCGTTATGATCTGGAGGGTGCGAAAACTTACGCTGAACCCTCGTTAACCTCCTCTAACGAAGAACACAGGCAATGATAGGAAGACCTTAGGCACAGCTGCGAGGGATAATGAATGTCTATGCTTGCTGCAGAGTTAGGCGGTCCGCTGTTGAAGTTAAAGAGAGGTGTCCTACCCTAGTGCTGGTGCTCACTGGTCATCGTAATCGGATTTTCTCACCGTACGTGACGACTTCAAACAAAACACACTAGCGAGGTGATCAACCTATTCATTGAAGAATAACTTGTCTCGGAAATTGTCTATGTGTGTGAATGACATAAACGAGAACAGACGTTATCCTTTGTGCGTGTGTGAAATCACTTGCCTTCTGAATTGTCTTTTCCTCTTCTCTTTGCCTTTGATTTTGAAAAGATTAAACAGATTTTTTTTTTTCAAACAGCCAGCACACTCACTTCTTTTCTTGTTCTTTTGTTCTCTTTAACCAATCATTGTGTATCTTTATTAATGCTAAGTTTACTAGTGCGAATGAAGCACACTTTGTGAATTGCTAAGATGGAGTGAACATTGCGCATTGAGTTATATTATAAATATGAGAAATGCGCCGTACAAATACTATGTATTATTATTAAATACTATGTATTAACATTTTTCCGTGATGCTAACAGTGCAAGTAAGTGTTTCTGATTGTAGTCGGCTTTGAAAAAAAGAACGCACAGGCGATAGGTAATGCCTTCGCACACGCCCCAATCTTCATTGGATACACCCTCCCCCTCCCCCATCCCCCCCTTTAGTCCGGTATTTCGTGGATGGATATATCGCGGCCCCATTTTGTGGACCCAGATGACCGCGATATGTCAGATCACAGCTGTAGCTCTAAGCGCCGATACATTGAAAAGGGTAACAGCTAATACGCACCCACACACACATAGACACACACACACACATAATTGACAGTGGTTTGTCTATAGTTCAGGGAGTACACTGAATTTTATTCATAGATGAGAAGAAAAGAATTCTTAGGAGCCTTAGAATACAGCAAATGTACTGTTTCTGACTCAGCGGTGCAAGTGCAACAAATTTCAAACACCAATATCTCAGGCTCTGACTAACACAAGGGAAAAATTAGAATCAAAATGCTCAGTATTTGATGATCCTCACAAACCAGATAGGTGAGGCTAGCGCTGGCACAACAAACCAAGGGGAATTACTCAGCGCTGGACAACAGGGCAGGGGATCTAACTGTTGTCCAGCGCTGAGTAATTCCCCTTGGTTTGTTGGTCAGTATTTGATGATCTGTTACAGAGGCTGATACACAACCGATGAAGATGCAAATGAAAAAAAAAATGCCATTTTTCATAATTAGTGAAGTGCTGTTTTATGGTTATTTATCCCATTGTTGACCTATCAAAGTTTGTCTCAATTTACTGTCAGCAGGAATTGTATCACAACTGTTGTATTTAAATCAGTGGGATTAGTGTCTTTAGTATTAGAGATTGCCCTTTAGTGCATTTCATTTTCAAAACTGTCATCTGAGGGAAAAAATAAAATAACGCGCACACACACATGAACAGTCCCATCCCCCTGCCAACACATACACACACATGTAATCCATTCCTTGGCCTGGCATGCTGCCTAAAGATATATATAATGCCAAACACTACCATTGAATGTATTTATCATTCAAAACTATTGCAGAAATTTGCTGTTTGTTAAATTGTTCAAATCGATAGATTTTTTGAAGCACACATAGCCAGTTAAAAAATTCTGTGGTAAACTGAGTCGGTGAACTTGCTAAATCACGGAGCTTTGCTTTGAGAAAGCATCATACTTTAATCACAGTAGATTAAAAAAACAAAAACAATTCAGATATGTTTTATGTATCTAGACTATCACTGAAAGCAGTCTGGTTTGTAATAGTTTGTGAGCAAGCCACACAAGTTCACAGAATGGTCTTGTGGTCGAGTTGCGCTGTCCGCCATAGCTTCTATCAGCGCACATATACACATGGTATTTTCATTTTTGTTGCGCTCGGCATGCACGGATTTTATAGTCATAAGACCTAGATATTCAGAAAGAAAATAATTTGCAGATTTGTGCACTATAAAAAAAAAAAGTTTTATGCGATGGCTGTAAATATACAAAAATCAACTTTTAAAACTTCAACTTACAAAAACACTTTGTTCCACCGGTGTCGCACATACAAACTTTATACAAAGCTAATCTACCATGGCAGCTCTTTGAAATGAGCATACTATTGTGACTGACCACTCCATGCACGCATAGCTTCAGACTATAGAAAGTAGCAATGTGTTTGGAAGGAACGTGGCGCATCGCACCACAGTGCACTCAAATCAGCACTAAGGGTGCATCGGCAAATAAATTAAAAATAAATATTTTTTGTTGAGCAACAGTAACCAAACAAAGTTCATTTGAAAGGCCAGTAAACAACTTATTTGCTGGTATAAAGTTTGTTCAAATCAACTGAGATACTCAGGGGTCTTGGCCACACCGGATTATGGAAAATCTGTGAAAAATGCTGACTGCCCAAGCAGCACAAAGAGGTTTGGAGTACCTACTCTAGTATACCAAGTTATAACACGCACAGGTCGGGCTCCCTCCCTATAGGATGTCTTGTGAGCAAAAGGTCTTTGGGCCAATGTCAGCCTCGGCTGGTGCGGGCACAGCAAATGTTTGGCCAGCCGAAACTGTTTTTGGCCCGAGGACCCATTTGTCACGGAGTGTTTTTTCTTCACAAGTCTGTGTGAATGCAGCACAACAATAACGCCATTGCCAATAGGCTGACCTGTGCTAAGTGTGAGTAGGCCAGTTTTGGTTGGAGCTGATTCATCAGTCGGGCAAAGACACACTGATGAATCTGCACCAACAAAAACAAGCATACTCCATGGACTGATTTATGTCAGTATTCATGGTGTGACAATAGTCTGTTGGAAAGTGACATGCACCTAAGAGGAGACCCTGACTTCATGGTCAGGGCCAACATAGGTATGTTTTGTGCACTGTGGACAGTATCTCCCAAAACACCATGCTTATTGTATTCAAGTGAAACTGGTCTTCAATGATTGTAATAGGTATCTTTGTCATGACAATCGTCCACATCAATAGATAAGAGGCCAGCAAGAGGCATAGATCCTCCTGATCCCCGCAACTGCCGGTGCTCATGAGGATCTGTGTTTTAGTCATTAAGACCAAGAGAACGTAGTGATGACAGTCATTACAATGTTTGAAATACGTTGCAGGTTCCCGAGTACCTGGCTCATGTAGACAAACGACTGAACGAGGAAAACGAGCGACTTCTCTACTACCTTGATAGCTCCACAAAGTGAGTTTCTCATGCTGAAGACTGAACGTCTCTGCTTTGACATATTACCTTTGTACAAAGTGGTGATAGTTTAAGGGTACCACAAACATTGCTTGTGGCGTGAGCTATGCAGCCTTTGCTTTGTTGTAAGTTCAAGTCAATGGCAGTATTATGTGCACCAGTATTTACCTAGTAAGCAAACGTCTTCGGGCACGGACTCGCTGCAGAAGTGCGCGGGGTCACTGCAGCCGTCATGGGCCCGAAGACGTTTTGCTACTGGTGTATAGTAAAAGTGTGGTACAGTGTGGAAAGACCACTGGCTGCAAAGTAGATACACTGTCTACAAAATGTCTTCTGGCCCACGTCAGCCTCGGTTGGCTGATATACAGCTGTGCATGGGCCAAATGGGACCTTTTGCTTCCTGTGCATGTTTTCTTCACAAGCCCAAACACATTCCGTGCCACGTTCATGAAAACAACATGGTCATACCTTATGGCTCCCGGGTATCACAATATACTCGGCGGTATGTTTGTGTGGTGTGTGTATCTGTGTTTGAACATTGCTGTTGTGTTGCAGGAAGCCCCTGGTTGCCTGCGTGGAGAAACAACTACTGGAGCAGCATCTCACCAACATCCTACAGAAAGGTGCCACTAAGTTTGGGGCTCCTTAATCAATTACGTCCTGAGGCTGATTTGTTAAAAAATGTGCTTATTGTCCTATGAAGGCTACATTACAGATCTGGAGATAGATCAACCGTGTTAGTTCAAGGGTGGTGCCAGAATAGCTTGGCGCCTGAGGCGCCAAGCTATTCTGGCACCACCCTTGAACTATTAAAGTCCAATTTATTTCAAGCCATGGTTGTATCAGGATAAGAAGGGTTAACTGCAACAGTTTGGGATGAATGACATGGTAGTCTTGCTTTTTGTTCATGTTCAATTTGAATTTGTAAGCAGTCAACAAAAATCATTAGTAAATCAGGATCGGGTCAAAGAAACAATTTGATAAATAGGTCACTTACTTGGCCTGATCCTACTTCAAGAGGCATAGATTCTCATGAGCCTCTGCAGTTGCAGGGGCTCATGAGAATCTATGCCTCTTGCTTTGTAGAGATATTCCAAATTGCTGTCCTCTGAGGAAATGAGCGAGGACTGCAGTGTACGCGTGTTCAGTCTTTGTCCTTGTCACATCATTGTAAACTAGTGCAGCCCATCCTCAGTTGTCTTTCTTGGGCTGAAGTTGGATTTAGCTACAGCCTTTGTTGTAAGCAAGATGTTTCTGGTTGGTGCAGGTTTAGATCAGCTGCTAGACGAGAATCGAGTGGCGGACCTGATGTTGATGTACCAGTTGTTTGCCCGCGTCAGAGACGGACTGAAGGAATTGTGTCTAGCATTCAGTGCTTACATCAAGGTTGGTGGTTTTGTGGATTTGTTTGTTCGTCCACGGGTGACGGTCTTAAGTCCTGGAGACTGATTCAACTTGTTCAAAATCCCAGAAAGCTGAATTTCAGCCTTCCGTTCAGACAAAATATCCTGCAGCCAGCCTGTACCATCTGCAAGAGACCTACATTGTCATGAACCCTTGCAGCTGCAGGGGTTTATGAGAATTCATGTCTCTTGCTGGCAAGGATTAGCAAAGATTTTGTCGCAGATTGAGTAATAATCGTCCACATTTGATTCAACAGGTGAAGAGAGATTGAAAGTGTGTATACAATGACCTGTACTTATGGTGACATGCTGGTTGACCCTGTTGATTTTCAGAAAACGGGACGCCTTATTGTGGTCAACCCCACCAATGATGCTGAGAAAGACAAAGACATGGTGCAGAATCTGCTGGGTGAGTTTTCGGCTTTTTTTGAAGGGGGGGGGGGGGGAGGGGGGGGAGGAAAAGCAGTTGAGGCGCACAGCAGAAAACGTTTTGCTGGTCCTAAATCTCATGTCAAGTTTTCAGCTAGAATGGGCGCAATTAAAAAAAAACTGATCTCTGGATCTCTGACACCGTTCAACAGGAGGCTGATTATCGAGGGGTGTTGCCAAAATGTCTTTGCTCAAGGGTGGTGCCGGAACAGCGTGACACTGGTTGCACTTGGCATCACTCTTGAACTGTAATGTCGTCCTTGGACACTTCCAAACTTGCGTGGATTTCTGGGGTTGAGCTTTAACCCCTTCACCTGTCTGCAAGAGGCATAGATCCTCATTAGCCCCCCACAGTTGCAGGGGCTCATGAGGATCTGTCACTCTTCTGACCCCACTCTGTATGTTCCTTGAACAGATTTTTCTCTGTGTGTGTGTGTGTTGAGTTAATGAAGATTTCAAAACAATCGCAACCACTGGCCGTGAAGGGGTTAACCCTATTAGCCCCGGATCCCTACAGCAGGAGATGGCTTGACCATGATAATTCAAGGGTAGTGCTAGATTAGCTTGGCGCCTGAAGGCGCCAAGCTAATCTGGCACAAGCCTTGAATTACCATGGTCAAGCCATCTCCTGCAACTGGTACATAGTCGTTTAAGAATTGGGGCTGAAAGGGTTAAGAGATATTTGTGTTTTTTCAGATTTCAAAGACAAGATTGACAACATCATCGAGGTGTGCTTCGCACAGAACCAAAAGTTTGTCAATGCCATGAAGGAAAGCTTTGAGAATTTCGTCAACCAACGACAGAACAGGCCGGCCGAGTTCATAGGTTGGTATAGAAACACGCACACATACTTGTACTCATGGATGTTTGTTTGATAGCATTACAAGAGCAGGTGTGCTTAGATTTGTGTTTAGCCTTTTGTTGTGTCTGTTGAACTGATTACAAACATCAGTTTCTGCTGTTAGCCCGCTTAGTCCCGAGTCCTTAAAGCAGGGGATGGATAGACCATGATAATTCAAGGGTAGTGCCAGATTATCTTTGCACCTTCAGGCGTCAAGCTAATCTGGCACTACCCTTGAAATATCGTGGGGAATACATCTCCGGCAACTAGTACATAGTCATTAGGTAACACCTCCAACATTTGAGAAATGGGACCTTGGGCCTAGAAGAATTAATGTTGCCGATAACAGTTTGATGATTATATTGAATGAGTCTTTTTCTGTCTCTCACCAGCCAAATATGTGGACTCCAAACTTCGAGCTGGGAACAAGGTCAGAATTTTTAGTTGATAATGGCCTCAGTTTGCAAAAGATTCGTCTGAATGGTTAGAGCTCTACAGTGTTAAGTTCACAGTGTGATCTGTGTAGTCCCAACACACTACAGCAGAAGATAGATCAACCATGATCATTCAAGGGTCGGGCCAGATTGGCTAGGCGCCATCAAGCTAATCTGGCACTACCCTTGAATGATCATGGTTGATCTATCTCCTGCAGCTTGTACATGACATCTCCAACATGTGGCAAATGTGGCCTTGGGGTTACATGGTTAAACTAGCCACTGACCATACAGTGTGTGTACCAGTGGATGGTGTAGCATTTAGTGATGTGTGTTGTGAATTATGTCATGGTTTGTCATTGTGTTTTGTGTTACATGGTTAAACTAGCCACTGACCATACAGTGTGTGTACCAGTGGATGGTGTAGCATTTAGTGATGTGTGTTGTGAATTATGTCATGGTTTGTCATTGTGTTTGTGTTACATGGTCAAACTAGCCACTGACCATACAGTGTGTGTACCAGTGGATGGTGTAGCATTTAGTGATGTGTGTTGTGAATTATGTCATGGTTTGTCATCGTGTTTGTGTTACATGGTTAAACTAGACACTGACCATACAGTGTGTGTACCAGTGGATGGTGTAGCTTTTAGTGATGTGTGTTGTGAATTATGTCATTGTGTTTGTGTTACATGGTTAAACTAGCCACTGACCATACAGCGTGTGTACCAGTGGATGGTGTAGCATTTAGTGATGTGTGTTGTGAATTATGTCATGGTTTGTCATTGTGTTTGTGTTACATGGTTAAACTAGCCACTGACCATACAGTGTGTGTACCAGTGGATGGTGTAGCATTTAGTGATGTGTGTTGTGAATTATGTCATGGTTTGTCATTGTGTTTGTGTTACATGGTTAAACTAGCCACTGACCATACAGTGTGTGTACCAGTGGATGGTGTAGCATTTAGTGATGTGTGTTGTGAATTATGTCATGGTTTGTCATTGTGTTTGTGTTACATGGTTAAACTAGCCACTGACCATACAGTGTGTGTACCAGTGGATGGTGTAGCATTTAGTGATGTGTGTTGTGAATTATGTCATGGTTTGTCATTGTGTTTGTGTTACATGGTTAAACTAGCCACTGACCATACAGTGTGTGTACCAGTGGATGGTGTAGCATTTAGTGATGTGTGTTGTGAATTATGTCATGGTTTGTCATTGTGTTTGTGTTACATGGTTAAACTAGCCACTGACCATACAGTGTGTGTACCAGTGGATGGTGTAGCATTTAGTGATGTGTGTTGTGAATTATGTCATGGTTTGTCATTGTGTTTGTGTTACATGGTTAAACTAGCCACTGACCATACAGTGTGTGTACCAGTGGATGGTGTAGCATTTAGTGATGTGTGTTGTGAATTATGTCATGGTTTGTCATTGTGTTTGTGTTACATGGTTAAACTAGCCACTGACCATACAGCGTGTGTACCAGTGGATGGTGTAGCATTTAGTGATGTGTGTTGTGAATTATGTCATGGTTTGTCATTGTGTTTGTGTTACATGGTTAAACTAGCCACTGACCATACAGTGTGTGAACCAGTGGATGGTGTAGCATTTAGTGATGTGTGTTGTGAATTATGTCATGGTTTGTCATTGTGTTTGTGTTACATGGTTAAACTAGCCACTGACCATACAGTGTGTGTACCAGTGGATGGTGTAGCATTTAGTGATGTGTGTTGTGAATTATGTCATGGTTTGTCATTGTGTTTGTGTTACATGGTTAAACTAGCCACTGACCATACAGTGTGTGTACCAGTGGATGGTGTAGCATTTAGTGATGTGTGTTGTGAATTATGTCATGGTTTGTCATTGTGTTTGTGTTACATGGTTAAACTAGCCACTGACCATACAGTGTGTGTACCAGTGGATGGTGTAGCATTTAGTGATGTGTGTTGTGAATTATGTCATGGTTTGTCATTGTGTTTGTGTTACATGGTTAAACTAGCCACTGACCTTACAGTGTGTGTACCAGTGGATGGTGTAGCATTTAGTGATGTGTGTTGTGAATTATGTCATGGTTTGTCATTGTGTTTGTGTTACATGGTTAAACTAGCCACTGACCATACAGTGTGTGTACCAGTGGATGGTGTAGCATTTAGTGATGTGTGTTGTGAATTATGTCATGGTTTGTCATTGTGTTTGTGTTACATGGTTAAACTAGCCACTGACCATACAGTGTGTGTACCAGTGGATGGTGTAGCATTTAGTGATGTGTGTTGTGAATTATGTCATGGTTTGTCATTGTGTTTGTGTTACATGGTTAAACTAGCCACTGACCATACAGTGTGTGTACCAGTGGATGGTGTAGCATTTAGTGATGTGTGTTGTGAATTATGTCATGGTTTGTCATTGTGTTTGTGTTACATGGTTAAACTAGCCACTGACCATACAGTGTGTGTACCAGTGGATGGTGTAGCATTTAGTGATGTGTGTTGTGAATTATGTCATGGTTTGTCATTGTGTTTGTGTTACATGGTTAAACTAGCCACTGACCATACAGTGTGTGTACCAGTGGATGGTGTAGCATTTAGTGATGTGTGTTGTGAATTATGTCATGGTTTGTCATTGTGTTTGTGTTACATGGTTAAACTAGCCACTGACCATACAGTGTGTGTACCAGTGGATGGTGTAGCATTTAGTGATGTGTGTTGTGAATTATGTCATGGTTTGTCATTGTGTTTGTGTTACATGGTTAAACTAGCCACTGACCTTACAGTGTGTGTAGCAGTGGATGGTGTAGCATTTAGTGATGTGTGTTGTGAATTATGTCATGGTTTGTCATTGTGTTTGTGTTACATGGTTAAACTGGCCACTGACCATACAGTGTGTGTACCAGTGGATGGTGTAGCATTTAGTGATGTGTGTTGTGAATTATGTCGTGGTTTGTCATTGTGTTTGTGTTACATGGTTAAACTAGCCACTGACCATACAGTGTGTGTACCAGTGGATGGTGTAGCATTTAGTGATGTGTGTTGTGAATTATGTCATGGTTTGTCATTGTGTTTGTGTTACATGGTTAAACTAGCCACTGACCATACAGTGTGTGTACCAGTGGATGGTGTAGCATTTAGTGATGTGTGTTGTGAATTATGTCATGGTTTGTCATTGTGTTTGTGTTACATGGTTAAACTGGCCACTGACCATACAGTGTGTGTACCAGTGGATGGTGTAGCATTTAGTGATGTGTGTTGTGAATTATGTCATGGTTTGTCATTGTGTTTGTGTTACATGGTTAAACTAGCCACTGACCATACAGTGTGTGTACCAGTGGATGGTGTAGCATTTAGTGATGTGTGTTGTGAATTATGTCATGGTTTGTCATTGTATTTGTGTTACATGGTTAAACTAGCCACTGACCATACAGCGTGTGTACCAGTGGATGGTGTAGCATTTAGTGATGTGTGTTGTGAATTATGTCATGGTTTGTCATTGTGTTTGTGTTACATGGTTAAACTAGCCACTGACCATACAGCGTGTGTACCAGTGGATGGTGTAGCATTTAGTGATGTGTGTTGTGAATTATGTCATGGTTTGTCATTGTGTTTGTGTTACATGGTTAAACTAGCCACTGACCATACAGTGTGTGTACCAGTGGATGGTGTAGCATTTAGTGATGTGTGTTGTGAATTATGTGATGGTTTGTCATTGTGTTTGTGTTACATGGTTAAACTAGCCACTGACCATACAGTGTGTGAACCAGTGGATGGTGTAGCATTTAGTGATGTGTGTTGTGAATTATGTCATGGTTTGTCATTGTGTTTGTGTTACATGGTTAAACTAGCCACTGACCATACAGTGTGTGTACCAGTGGATGGTGTAGCATTTAGTGATGTGTGTTGTGAATTATGTCATGGTTTGTCATTGTGTTTGTGTTACATGGTTAAACTAGCCACTGACCATACAGTGTGTGTACCAGTGGATGGTGTAGCATTTAGTGATGTGTGTTGTGAATTATGTCATGGTTTGTCATTGTGTTTGTGTTACATGGTTAAACTAGCCACTGACCATACAGTGTGTGAACCAGTGGATGGTGTAGCATTTAGTGCTGTGTGTTGTGAATTATGTCATGGTTTGTCATTGTGTTTGTGTTACATGGTTAAACTAGCCACTGACCATACAGTGTGTGTACCAGTGGATGGTGTAGCATTTAGTGATGTGTGTTGTGAATTATGTCATGGTTTGTCATTGTGTTTGTGTTACATGGTTAAACTAGCCACTGACCATACAGTGTGTGAACCAGTGGATGGTGTAGCATTTAGTGCTGTGTGTTGTGAATTATGTCATGGTTTGTCATTGTGTTTGTGTTACATGGTTAAACTAGCCACTGACCATACAGTGTGTGTACCAGTGGATGGTGTAGCATTTAGTGATGTGTGTTGTGAATTATGTCATGGTTTGTCATTGTGTTTGTGTTGCAGGAGGCAACGGAAGAAGAATTGGAAAAGTTACTGGACAAGATCATGGTGCTCTTCCGATTTATACATGGTTAGTAGTGCCCTTCCTCTCCACTAAAATTACACACACACACACACCCCTACCCCCGTCACCCACCCCCTCACCCCCCCCCCCTCCCCCCAAAAATAAAAAAGGAAAGAAAAAAGAAAGACACTTGGAAAGGACTAGTACAATACAATTGTTGTAATTGTCCTTTCTGAGCGTGTTTCTTTCTGTGGAATATCAGTGCATTTGTTTTTTCAAAATACATTACCGATGGCATTACTATATGGAATACACTCTATAGCCTAACGATTTCAGCCCAAAGTTGTGTCCCCTACACAACTGGGGAGGAGACACCAGGGATCCCAGTATAGGAGCCCGGGTAGCCTCCCCTTGCCAACCTATCCTGGCATGCGTGTGGTGAACTCACCTCAGTTTCACTCTTAGCTCGATCGTGGACGGTCAAGTTTTTGCCTTGCTACGATTTTTGACTGGTGTCTTCTGTGGTTGTTACTACAAACGTTTGGCTTTTGGCTTTGGATTAGACTTCTCCTTGGACTCGGTGTACTTCGTTGGTGTGTTCTACACTTCAACGTTTTGCCGTTTGTGGACTTGGCGCCGACCGGTTCCGACCGGTTTGACTTTCAGTGAACTTCGTCCTTGGCTGCGGCCTTGGGTTTCGGCTTGTGACTTTACTCGTGGCTTTGTGCCTCGTGGTGTGAGTTTGGCGCTTGAGTGTGTTCCTTTGTGCGGACAGTGTGCAACGAACGCTATGGCGGCTTCTGTTCGAAGGCTTGCCTCCTTTTGTGAGGATTTTCTGTGGCCCTCGGACGCCCTCTTCGTCTGCCGGTCGTGCTCAGACTGCTCTTCCGACAGGATGTGTGACGTGTGTGCCAACGGGAGTGAGGACCGGTGGTCTCAGATGTGGGATTTCTACAGACGTGTCCTTCCTTCCTGGTCTCGACAGGCTCCCCGGACTTCTCCGCGGGATGGCGTCGCTCCGTCGGCTCCAGGGCCCCACCGTTCCGGCTTCCGGCCCGCAGGTAAGTCCCCTTCTTTTACCATAACAGCACAGAAACTCCCTCCCCGCTCCGAGTCTTCTGAGCAGGGCAGGCGAGTTTTAGAGTCGTGCTCCCCAAGCTTGCGTGGCTTTATTTTCCTCCCCCCCCCCCCCCCCCCCCCCCCCCCCCCCGCTTCGTTTTTTCCGAGCGGGCCCGGCGTGACTAGCGCAAACGTACAAAAAAAGAGAAAAGAAGTAGGCATAGAGGCTCTCCCTCACGCTCCGCGGCTTCTGCGCGTGACCGGAGGCCTGTAGAGAGGTTTTGCCCACCCGCTCTGATTTGTCCGAGCGGGCCCGGCTACCTACATTTACAAAGAAGTACCCAACGGAGAAAGAAACACGCTTAGAAAAAACGGTACAACACAATTTATTAATATTTCGGGTAAATACCCTTTGTCAAAATAGACAAACAAACAGAGACATTAGCCGCTACTTATCTTCAGATGCAGAAGGAATGTGGCAACTGAAGGTGACGTAAAAAGAAAAAGAAAAGAAAAGGAAAGGAAGAACAAAAGTAAAAATGACGTCAAAGAAAAAAATCGTAAGAGAAAGACTCCGAGAGAAACTAAACACGAGAGACAAGAGTGTGTGTAAGCGCGCGCAGGAGCGAGCAAAAGTAAATGCGCGTGTGTGAGGCCGGGGAGAGAGAGAGAGAAGAGAGACAGCGAGAGAGAGAGAGAGAGGGGGGGGGAGAGAGAGAGAGAGAGAGAGAACGAACGGGGAGTACCCTTGGGCACGAAGTAGGCTGAGTGTCTAATACACAAAGCCAGCTAAACACCAACCCGAAGGCAAACCTTATATCACCATCGAGTTGAGGACTACCTCGGGGGAAAAACGGGAGGACCCCGGGAAAAAAAACCCAGCATTTAGCATGGTACACAACAAGGAATATCGATGAAACAAAGCAAATAATCAAATTCAGTAAGAGAATAATGGTATAAGAGGAGAGTAGGTAGTTGTGAAACCATCTTCAAGGGTAACTCCAAACAAAAACAAACGGGTGTGGGGGGAGAGAAAGACAAAAGGGGCGGGGGAAGGGGAGGGGGAAAGGGAAGAGAGAGAGAAAGGGGGAAGAGAGAAAGAAAGAGAGAGAGAGAAAAAAAAAAAAAGGGAGGGGGGGGGGGAGGCAAACAAACAGAGCCACCAGCCCCACCCAACAGGCACCCTCCAGCCCACGGACGAACGCACAGGCATGCGAACAAGACGACCACATACATCCCCAAGGGAATGCACATGGTCGCCCCCCACACCCGCGCATAAATCCAAGGACCGGCGATCAGGCGCCCGACAGGGAAGGGCAAGGGATCCAACTTAACGTTAATAAATTGTGTTGTACCGTTTTTTCTAAGCGTGTTTCTTTCTCCGTTGGGTACTTCTTTGCATTTCACACGCTTGGCAGTCACCTTTTTGGTCTGGATTACCTACATTTACGTCCCCCCCCCCCCCCCCCCCCCCCCCCCCCCCCCCCCCCCCCCCCCCCCCCCGCCCCGTCTCGTCCAGGCAGGCCCAGTGTGACTCTGACACGCGTCCCCCACACTCCGAGGCTTCGGAGCAGGGTCGCGCGCCCCAATCAGGCGGGCCCGGTGTGACTCAGACATTTACTCACAGGTGCGGATTCATGCGCCCCAATCTTGTCCCCTCCCTGCTCCGCTCCCCCACCGGGTCTGCCCTAGGGGACCTTGGTGGGGTTGTCTACTTTTTAGTTCCTAGGGTCACCTTGTCTAACCCCTGCAAGGTGGGTTCTACTCTTTTGGGGGTTTGTATTTCTGTCTTTCTGGTCCATTCATCTATATTTTTCTTTTGAAATTCTCCCTCCTGTCTGCGCTTCTTGCAGTTCTTTTCTTCATTTAGCGCAGGCACGTCCTGAGAAGGCCTTTGTCGCTTGCGGGACGTAAAGCAATCTATACTCACTCACTCACTCCCCTCCCTGCTCCGCTTTTCCTGAGCGGGCTTGGCGTGACACTTTTCGGTCTCCCCCCGCCCCGATCTTTCCAGGCGGGCCCGGTGTGACTCAGACATTTACTCACAGGTGCGGATTCGCTCACCCCGATTTTGTCCCCTCCCACCTCCGCTTTGCCTGAGCGGTCTTGGCGTGACACTTTCTGTTCCCCCTCCCCCCCCCCCCCCCCCCCCCTCCCGCCCCGTTTTTTCCAAGCGGGCCCGGTGTGACTCAGACATTTACTCAAAGGTGCGGATTCATGCACCCCAATCTTGTCCCCTCCCCGCTCCGCTTTTCCTGAGCGGGCTTGGCGTGACACTTTCCTGTCTCCCCCACCCCCACCCCGATCAATCCAGGCGGGCCCGGTGTGACTCTGACATTTACTCACAGGTGCGGATTCGCGCACCCCATTCTTGTACCCTCTCCGCTCCGCTTTTCCTGAGCGGGCTTGGCGTGACACTTTTCTGTCCCCCCCCCCCCCCCCGCCCCGATCTTTCCAGGCGGGCCCGGTGTGACTCAAGACATTTACTCACAGGTGCGGATTCGCTCACCCCGATTTTGTCCCCTCCCACCTCCGCTTTGCCTGAGCGGTCTTGGCGTGACACTTTCTGTTCCCCCTCCCCCCCCCCCCCCCCCTCCCCCCTCCCGCCCCGTTTTTTCCAAGCGGGCCCGGTGTGACTCAGACATTTACTCGGGGTTCCCCTACCGCTTCCCCTCTTATGTTCGGAGCGCGGTCCCCGGCTCTCGCGTTCCCTTCATCTTCCGCTCGCTGTTCCCGTCACTAGTAGCCCCCCCCTCCCCTCGCACTTCGGCAAGTCGGGGGCTTACAGAGTAAACTTCCGTCCCCCGACGACAGTTCTTGGGTCTTTAGTCGGCGAGCGGCTCGCCTTCTACAGCGACCATAGGAGATTGCTGTTCCCAGACGACCCTTGGATCTTCTCATAAAGTCGACCAATCTCGGGCAGTAGTTCTGTGTCGAGAAATCATGTACTTACTCGACAATACAGTGTCAGGAGTGGTCTCCCGACATGACTCGCCGGCGTTCTACAACCGCCCCCTTTTCGTCCCCGGTCCAGGAGGCTTGTGGCACTCAGTCATCGACCTGTCGGCACTATACAAGTCTCCTTTAGGCGCCGTCCTCTCGGATGGAGACAGCCAGATTCTCCACTCGTCCGGCCGATGGACTTCGCTATCAGCCTCGATCTTCAGACACGTTCTTCACGTCCCAATTCATCCGTCTTCGCGCTGGTACCTACGTTGCCTTGGCGGGATCGTCTACCAGTTCTGAGCCCTCCCCTTCGGCCTCTACATCAGTCCTTGGGTCTTCAGGCGGATCCTCGACTCGGTGATGGCCAGCTTCTGCCAACGGTCGCTGTATCCGTCCTTCACTACCTGGACGACTTGCTGCTGCGCAACCTAGTCGCCGCGACTTTCAAAGAGGACAGAGACGCCCAGCGTTCTCTCCTTCGCCGCTTCGGCTTCTTAATCAACCCGGGCAAGTCCGATCTCTCCCTTTCGCGCCATTACTGCACGTAGGGACGGAATTCCTGACCGACTTCAACCTGTTCCGCCTGCCCTTGGCTTAGCGGCAGAAATCACCGAACTCGCTCAGCGGTTGGAGTTAGGGGTCTCCTTCTAGGCCAGTGTCTGGTTTCAGCTCCTGGGACTGCTCGGCGCGGCGGCGGACTCGTTCCCCTTCGGCCGGCGCTAGAAGATACATTGTGAGAAGGCTCGCCGCGGCAGCTACACCTCCTCCTACGCTGGCACCCCCTTGGCGCCTGGACGGATCCGGTTGTGTTTACCCCGCTTCCCGCCCCCCACCTCGGAGTTGGGCGGATCTCACGTGGTTGGCGACGGGCGTGCTCCTGTGCTCCCTTCCGCCCCGGTGGTCTTTCTACACCGACGCGAACCAGTCTGGATGGGGCGCACAACTGTTACCGGACTTTGCCTCGGACCTGTGACCTTGGGCCTTCGCAAACAGTCTCATCAATTGGGAGTTATAAGCAGTTGGGTTGGCCCTCAACGCCTGACCAACCAGGGGGTCCTCATCTACCAGACAACTCAACAGTGGCGGCCTTTTTACAGAACTTAGGGGCACTCGCTCGCCCTCCCGGTGCATCCTCCTTACCTTTTCCTGCTCTGGTGCAAGGACTGGGGCGTGGCTCTTCGAGCCCGCCACTTCCCGGAATGGTCCCTGTGCCCAGTCATCCTTCGCCTGATCTGCTCGCGATGGGAGACGCCGCTAGTCGACCTGTTTTCTGCCAGATGGAACTTCCAGCCCCCGCTGTTTGCCTCTCTAGTTCCGGACCCTCTCGCCGGGATGGTAGATGCGCTCTCCTTCCTTGGGACGGACTGATTTCGGTTGCCTACCCCCCCGTCGAGTCTGGTGCCAAAGATCCTGCAGAAACTTCTGGAATGCCCCGCGGTTCTCTTCCTGGTACCCCCCTTCTTTTGGACCAAGAGATGGACCTCGGATTGGCTCGCTCTAGCAACGGACCCGCCATCCGTGCCCGGAGCGCCTCCTTCCTCACGCCTGGACGTTGTCCAGCGAGCCCTCGCCGCTGGAGGTTCTCGGATGCAGCGGTGGTTCTCGGATGCGGCGGTGGCGCCGATGGCAGCAGCCCGCAGACTGTCTACCAGGATTGTGTGCGAAGGCAAGTGGAGGGTCTTCCAGTCGTGGTGCGCCTCCAGCAGCTCCGGCCCCCACAAGTCTCACTACCCCCTTCTGGCGGATTTCCTCATATGGCTCTTCGACGACCAAGGATTAGCGCCTATTACCTCCAAGGGTTACCACGCCATGTTCGCACACACTTACCACCACCTGGTCCTTTTCGGATCCGGCCCTGGCAAAGACCTTCGGACCTGTTGGCTCCTTTGAACTCAGAGGTCCTGTCTCCTATTCTCTCATACCTCGGTGGGACCTCACCTGGGCTCTGATGTGGCTAAATACGGACCGCTTCGAACCCCTGCCCTTGGCACAGTGCACCGACCTGACCCGGAAACGTGTTCCTCCTGGCGCTAGCCACGGCTTCCGCATTAGCGAGCTTCATGCGCTCTCGGTACGCCCCGCAGGTTGGCAGTTTGAGCCTTTGGATCACCGCAGCTTCTCACCGACCCGTCCTTCAGGCCTTTAGCCGGCCTCCCTCGGCTGCGCCCCAGATGCTGACCTTACGTCCGTTCAGAGGGACGACTGACCCCACGGGTCGCGTCAACAGGACCCAGGCCGGGTGCTGCAGAATTACCTGCGTCGCTCACAGCCACACCGTCTATTGCGTATCTGCCTCTTCCTTCCACCTTTTTTAGGCAGTCCGGGTATCTCGCCCTGGCTGCGGTGGGTGGCTCCTGGGCCTACCAAAACCTCTCCCCGGTTGGGGACAGACGGTTACATATCCGGGCGCATGAAGTACGAGCAGTAGCCCCCAGAGTGGCCTTGGACTGCAACTGCTCGGTTAAGACATTGGGACGGCTTTAGGCAGGTGTGCAGTATCCACTTTCGCCCGCTTCTAACTCCGTGACCTATCCGGCCAGCGTGACTCCCTGGCCATGGTGGGCGACCATCTCCACGGCCCAGCACTCCCTCCGCGCGCCTCAGCGCCATAGGCACTTCTTAACTGAAATCGTCGGGAGTGCTCCCTGTCGGCCGGCGGACGGGGTTAGGTATAGGGGTTGGGTGTCGGTACCCTCCTCCTGTTCGCTATTCTTCCATATAGTAATGCCATCGGTAATGAATTTTGAAAAAACATGAATTTTTTGTCTAAAATGTATTTTTTTAAAAAATACTTACCGATGACATTACTCGGATGGCCCTCCCACCTGCCCCGCTTGCCTCCTGGGCTAAGTGTTTTTGGCTAAGTGTGAAACTGAGGTGAGTTCGCCACACGCTTGCCGGGATAGGTTAGTAAGGGGAGGCCATCCGGGCTCCTATACTGGGATCCCCGGTGTCTCCTCCCCAGTTGTGTAGGGGACACAACTTTGGGCTGAAATCGTTAGGCTATAGAGTGTATTCCATATAGTAATGCCATCGGTAAGTATTTTTCAAAAAAATACATTTTAGAAAAAAAATTCATTTTACATCCGTTGCGGTCATCTGGTTGTGGTAGGATTTAGCATGGCCTAAAGGTTTGTTTGGACGTGATGCCCACTTTCGTGGCAATCTGTGAACCAATGATCTGTCCTGGCCATCAAAAGTATTTTAGGCTGAAGTCTGGGTGTGTTGATTTGTGGGGGTATATTTCTCAGTATGTGCAGAGGCGCGTTCATGTGTTTATTTGTGTATTCAGGCTTGTTATTTAAGTCGAACCTTGTGGCAGTATTAAACCCCTTCACTATTGAGAAAAAGTGAATTTGATCCAACTGCAAGAGACTTGGTTCCTCATGAGTCCCCGCAGTTGCTGGGCTGACAAGGATCGATGTCAAGAGACTTGGTTCCTCATGAGTCCCCGCAGTTGTTGGGCTGACAAGGATCGATGTCAAGAGACTTGGTTCCTCATGAGTCCCCGCAGTTGGTGGGCTGACAAGGATCTATGTCAAGAGACTTGGTTCCTCATGAGTCCCCGCAGTTGTTGGGCTGACAAGGATCGATGTCAAGAGACTTGGTTCCTCATGAGTCCCCGCAGTTGTTGGGCTGACAAGGATCGATGTCAAGAGACTTGGTTCCTCATGAGTCCCCGCAGTTGCTGGGCTGACAAGGATCTATGTCAAGAGACTTGGTTCCTCATGAGTCCCCGCAGTTGTTGGGCTGACAAGGATCTATGTCAAGAGACTTGGTTCCTCATGAGTCCCCGCAGTTGGTGGGCTGACAAGGATCGATGTCAAGAGACTTGGTTCCTCATGAGTCCCCGCAGTTGCTGGGCTGACAAGGATCGATGTCGCTTGCTGAGACCAAGTTGTTTCCATGATGTTTGGACGGTTGTGGTTACAGACAGGGCGTTGTTGTTTGTTAGTTGTTGAGTGAACACAGATTTCAGTAAGAAAGCACGCATCCAGTTGCAGGGAAAGGGGGGAGTGGTGGTCAAGACAAGGATATAATAATAATAAATAATAATATAATAATAAATAATTACGGCGGCGTTCAAGAAGAAGAAGAAGAATAAATAATTACGGTATTTATAATGCGCTTATCTTATAATAATTATAACTCTAAGCGCGCACTTACAACTCGCACACGCATGCGCACGCTTTAGACAATGACTCGCGTAACACAAATAGTGAAAAATACCTTACGACGGTCAGCTTGGGGTGGGGAGTGTGGTGATGTAGTGCTAGAACTGTTGAAAGAGGTGAGTTTTGAGGGCGGACTGGAAGGAGGAGAGCGAGTGTTTCTGACGGAGAGAGAGTGGGAGAGTGTTCCAGGTAGATGGACCGTATACTGAGAAAGAGCGGGGGCCAAAAGTGCTGAGTTTGGTGCGGGGGATGAGGAGGCGGAGAGGGTTGGAGGCGGAGCGGAGGGAGCGGGGAGGAGTGTAGGGGTAAAGTAAGTTGGAGAGATAGGCAGGAGCGTAGTTGTTCAGGGATTTGTAGCAGAGAGACAGAATCTTGTATTGGATGCGTTGGGGGATGGGGAGCCAGTGAAGGAGCTTGAGCAGGGGAGTGATGTGGTCAGATTTTTTCTTTCTGAGGACGAGGCGGGCAGCATTGTTCTGGACGCGCTGGAGAGTGAGAGTGGTGGAGTGAGGAAGGCCAGAAAGGAGAGAGTTGCAGTAGTCGATGCGAGATAAGATGAGAGAGACAGCGAGTTTGGTGGCAGCTTCGGTAGTGGGGTATTTTCTGATCTGACTGATGCGGCGGAGGTGGAAATAACATGCCTGGGCCGTGGCGGAGACGAAGCTGGTCATGGAGAGCGAGGAATCGAGGATAACGCCAAGGTTCTTGATCGAGTCAGAGAGGGAGATGGGGGTGCTGTCGAGTTGAAGGTGGAGAGAGGGAGGGAGCTGGGAAAGTTTCTGGCGAGTGCCTACCAGCATGGCTTCCGTTTTGTCGTCGTTTAGTTTGAGCTTGTTTGCTGTCGTCCAGTTTTTCACGTCTTCATAGCAGTCAGCCGTGTGGGTCAGTAGTGTCTGAGTGTTGTCGAGTTTGTCTAGTAGTTGTGAGTCGTCAGCGTAGAGGTGGTGGTGTATGTGGTGAGACTGGATGATGTCGGACAGGGGGGAGGTGTAGAGTGTGAAAAGGACCGGGCCCAGGACGGACCCCTGTGGAACGCCGCAGGAGAGCCTGACTGGGTTGGAGGAGACGCCGTCGATGGTGACGGACTGCTGTCTGTCGGAGAGGTAGGAGAGAAACCAGGAGTGAGCAGAGTCAGTGATGCCAAAGGAGTGGTGAAGGCGGTGGAGGAGGATAGAGTGGTCTATGGTGTCGAAGGCGGCAGAGAGATCGAGTAGTGTAAGAAGGGAGATGTTGCCCGAGTCAATGGAGAGAAGATATGTTTGAGGTGTTTATTCTGTTACTGCGATTGCTGATGATGACGGTGTTTATTCTGTTACTGCGATTGCTGATGCTGACGGTGTTTGTGTGATAGGAAAAGATGTGTTTGAGGTGTTTATTCTGTTACTGCGATTGCTGATGATGTCGGTGTTTATTCTGTTACTGCAATTGCTGATGATGACGGTGTTTGTGTGACAGGAAAGGATGTGTTTGAAGCGTTCTACAAAAAGGACCTGGCCAAGAGACTGCTGGTGGGGAAGAGCGCCTCTGTCGATGCCGAGAAGTCCATGCTGTCCAAACTGAAACAAGGTGAGAGTGGTGACAAGAGTCACAGTAATGTTCATTGTAAACTCTGACACCTGAGAGATGTGACCAAATTGCATCCTACCTCCCATTTAACAATTGGCCAGAATGCTATAGTGTTTCCCTGTAATTGGCCAGAATGCTAGAGTGTTTCCCTGTAATTGGCCAGAATGCTAGTGTTTCCCTGTAATTGGCCAGAATACTAGAGTGTTTCCCTGTGCTGTTTTTAACAATAGGCAAAATATGTCATGACCCTTAGGTAACGCAGGAAAGAGATTGCCACGCAGAGAAAATGTTCTGCTGCTTTCTAGCAAATATTGAACTGAAACAGACTGAGCTCCTGGTAAACACATTTAGTTTTACAAAATGTACAATAATCTGTGACTGATGATGTTTGTTTAATGAAAGGTGTTGATTGTGTTTTATTTTGCTGATGTTTATGTTTTCCACTATCAAGTTTTTCATTGTCATTTTCTTCAGTCTTAGTACCTTGTATGTTGTACAGAACTGGTTGATGTTTTGGGATGGGTGTTGTGTGAAAACACTGCATTGTTATTACGTACCTCTGTGTGCAGAGTGTGGCGGGGGGTTCACCAGCAAGCTGGAGGGCATGTTCAAGGACATGGAGCTGTCCAAGGACATTGTGCTGGCCTTCAAACAACATCAGCAGTATCTGGACTCTACAGGTGGCATCGACTTGACCGTCAACATTCTCACCATGGGGTACTGGCCTACATACCCCGCCTGTGAAGTCCTTCTACCTGCTGAGGTTTGTACCCCACCTACCCCAATAGCAAAACGTCTTTGGGCCCATGACAGCCGGTTGTGCGCCTGATGGCCTTTGCTTCCTGGTTGTTTTTGTTTTGTGTGGCAATTAACCCCTTGTACATGCGGTGGCCAGTACTGTGTACAGTTTGGGTGCGATTGGACTATATACGGCACTGGTGGCTGCATGCACCAGGGGTGAAGCGTTTGCTTTGTGTGTTGAAAGAGAAGAAAGGGTTACAAAAGAATGTCAGTATGACTGAAAGTTTGTGTGAAAACACACATAGCACACAGGTAACCTGATCTGCAGTTGGAAAAGTGTTCTTTGTGTTTTCCGCAAAATAGTCATACCGACATTCTTTTGAACTTTTTTTTTCAGTTCTGATTGAACTGTAGCCATATTTGTTTTCACTTCAGATAATGCTAAGACACATTATGATGTATTGTTACCTGCAGAGGTTCTTGAGATTTGATGCAAATATTCTCACGCTGTGTCCAGATGGTGCACCTGCAGGAGGTGTTCAAGAAGTTCTACCTGGGCAAACACAGCGGCCGCAAGCTGCAATGGCAGCCCACCCTGGGACATTGTGTGCTGAAGGCCGAGTTCAACGGATGCACGGTACTGTTTAACCCTTTGGTTGTCGGTAGTGGTTTCTGTCACCATGATTCCTTCAGGATGTCAGAGTGTTGTTATTCCTTCAGGATGTCAGAGTGTTGTTATTCCTTCAGGATGTCAGAGTGTTGTTATTCCTTCAGGATGTCAGAGTGTTGTTATTCCTTCAGGATGTCAGAGTGTTGTTATTCCTTCAGGATGTCAGAGTGTTGTTATTCCTTCAGGATGTCAGAGTGTTGTTATTCCTTCAGGATGTCAGAGTGTTGTTATTCCTTCAGGATGTCAGAGTGTTGTTATTCCTTCAGGATGTCAGAGTGTTGTTATTCCTTCAGGATGTCAGAGTGTTGTTATTCCTTCAGGATGTCAGAGTGTTGTTATTCCTTCAGGATGTCAGAGTGTTGTTATTCCTTCAGGATGTCAGAGTGTTGTTATTCCTTCAGGATGTCAGAGTGTTGTTATTCCTTCAGGATGTCAGAGTGTTGTTATTCCTTCAGGATGTCAGAGTGTTGTTATTCCTTCAGGATGTCAGAGTGTTGTTATTCCTTCAGGATGTCAGAGTGTTGTTATTCCTTCAGGATGTCAGAGTGTTGTTATTCCTTCAGGATGTCAGAGTGTTGTTATTCCTTCAGGATGTCAGAGTGTTGTTATTCCTTCAGGATGTCAGAGTGTTGTTATTCCTTCAGGATGTCAGAGTGTTGTTATTCCTTCAGGAATCATGGCAAAAAAAACCAACCATCGACAGCCAAAGGGTAAAGTTGAAATAAATGCTATGTTGCTTTGTTCACAAAATGGTTTCAAGCGTGTCTCGTAAATGCTTAATTACTTGACAGGCGATGGCTTGACCATGATTGTATTCCTGGGCTAAACATGCCTAGGATTGCACATAATTGAGAAAGGATTTTGTGTATGGCTGCGTTTCATTAGTTCACCATTTCCTCTTCCCTGCTACTGATTGCAGATTGTTTTTCTGAAATCATTGACTCGGTGCCAAAGAACCTCCCCCATCCAAGGGACATAGGCCGGCAAGAGGCATAGAACCTCATGAGCCCCTGCAGTTGCGGGGGATGATGAGGTTGTATGCCTCTTGCTGTTGGGTGGTTTTGTCATTTTGTGGGTGGATAAGGGGTTAAAGGGGGTCCACACGCTGTCTTCAGACGATGGGAGGTTCTTTATATGGCGTCCTTTGTGATGTTCTCAGGTGAGGAAAGAGCTGCAGGTGTCCCTGTTCCAGACGTTGTGTTTGCTGCTGTTCAACGACAACAACGAGTTCACCTTTGTCGACATCAAGGCTGCCACTGGAATAGGTAATCATCTCCGTCATCATGCAAACATTGTTTGCGGGAACGTGTGTCTTTTGCACTATTGATCAGGCAGGATCCTGTTACCCATTCCTGTCAGCCCGAGTCATGTTGTTGTGTGAAAATATTATTAATTTTTCCAGTCGGTTCTGGCTGAATAAAGTGTATGGTTGATCACCCCATCCCCAGCATCTGGCCAAGTCACTGTAGCGACTGAGCAGTGTGTAGAGCTGATATCACTGGCCTAGAACTCGGGTGGGGAGTCATCTGAAAGATGTGTGCATGTATACACACACTTCGCAAAAGTGCATAGCACCTCCCAAAAATGCACAATTTACACAAAGAATGGAATAATTCCTAACCCTGTTAGAAATTTTGCGGACCTGTTCTGTGTCTTTTGACAAACGATCATTGCCGATAAATGAAATATGGGTAGGAGTGATACGCTCATGAGTGATGTTTGTGTTCCAGAGGACACAGAGTTGCGGCGCACACTGCAGTCACTTGCTTGTGGGAAAGCCAGAGTGCTGCACAAAATACCCAAGGTGAATCAAAACATCTTTTTCTTTTAATTAATTCTTTTTTTCCATGAGATTCCATAGACCGAACCACCCTTGAAAAATGCATAGATTACAATGTGGACAGCAAGCATTATAGATCTATTGAAGCCCCTGCTGCCTGGGGCTGATGAAGATCTATGCTCTTGCTGATGAAAGGTGTTGGATGGCCAAGTGTTATTAACCCATGTAACCCCACATTTTTAGATGTGTCGCTTGACAACTCTGTGCCAGTTCCAGGCAATGGATCAACCACGATAATTCAAGGGTAGTGCCAGATTAGCTTGGCGCCATCAGGCGCCAGGCTAATCTGGCATTACCCTTGAATTACCACGGTTGATCCATCTTGTGCTGTAGTATGTGGGGGTTAATGGGTTAATGAATTTGTTCTGTTTGTCAGGGTAAAGATGTGGAGGATGCAGACAAGTTCCAGTTTAACGATGACTTTAAACACAAGCTGTACCGCATCAAGATCAACCAGATACAGATGAAGGAAACGGTTAGTCCGTCCTTACAGGCGTCTAGCGCTGAGCCAATGCTTCTTCTTCTTCCCCCAACACTGTGCATTAGTCATTAAATACTGTTTGTTCATTATCAGTCATGATTGGCCAACAGGGATGAATGCAAAGGATAGGGTTGGCCGCAGGGCCCTATGTTTGTGAGGCATCCGTTTGGTAGCCCGACACTGCCTGCATTATATTATGGCTGTGTATCGGTTTGTTTTCCTCAGGATACTCTGACTTTCCTGCCTCTGCTAAGTTGGTCCGACAATTTAGAAAAAAAACAAAACAAGTAGGTAGGCCGGGTGGCACTGCATTTTGGTGATGGGTCTGCCACTTGGAGGGCAGTCCAAATTTCCCTTTGGGACCAAAGCAACAACAAAACTCTGTATAAATAAACAACCAAAGCCACATACACTGGTGTGTGTATTGCTGAGGCTAACCAGTATGTTCTCTTTGCATTGTGTTACAGCAAGAGGAGAACGTGTCGACGACGGAGAAGGTGTTCCACGATCGTCAGTACCAGGTGGATGCGGCCATCGTGCGTATCATGAAGATGCGAAAGACACTCACTCACAACCTGCTTATCTCCGAACTCTACAACCAGCTCAAATTCCCCGTCAAGGTAACACCTATCTTTCCAAGAGAAGATATTTCTGATTTAGAAAAAGGCAAGCGGTGGGTTCTCTTGCAATCTAGATATTAACCCATTTAGCCCCGAGTCCCTACAGCAGGAGATTGATTGACCATGATAATTCAAGGATAGTGCCAGATTAGCATGGTGTCTGAAGGCACTACCCTGCAATTATGGTCAATCCATCCCCTACGACTGGTTAACAGTTGTTCGGCAACACCTCCAAAATTGAGAAAGCCATATTTTGACAAGAAATGTTTTTCTCAATCACTGTTCACAACTTCAAACCCAAACTTGCTACAGGGATACCTGATGGTAAGACCTATCTATGCATGCAAATTTGGATGACCCCTCAGAAAGGTCACGTTTCACAAGAGGTCGACAAATGTGTATGAAATGCTAATAATTCAAGTTATGAACAACATTTTTGCAAACTTTTTAATCAAATTTGGCACAAAGGTAGCTGATGATAAGACTTTCCTATGTACCCTGATTTAGTCGACTCATCACGAAGGGTCAAAGGGGTTTCACAGATGTGTGAAAACTGATTAAATTTTGAGAAAGCATGGATTTTGTTAGTGCAGAAGCCATCCCTTTACTTATTGTCAGATGTGTGTATCGGTCATACACGTGAGCCATAAGGGCTTTACCTTTCTTGTTTTGTTGTTAGTGTAAGAAGTGTTTCAATTATAAATCATTTTTGGCATGAGACATCTGGTCTAAGGACCAGTCTGCCTCATTTTCGCAATTGCCAGCATTCACACATGACTATTGTGATTCTCGCCTGTCTTGTCTTGCCGAGTGAGCCATGGAAGCTTGGTAATATGTGAACCCATCTGCTCTGTTTCAGCCGGCAGATCTGAAGAAGCGAATCGAATCGCTCATCGACCGGGAATACATGGAGCGCGACAAAGACAATCCCAATACCTATCATTATGTGGCTTAACACCCAGCCTCCCTTAGTTCATACCTTTAGTGACACAAAGTCTGTTGGAGCATTCTTGGCGGCAGGATTTCTTGTGCAAGATGCATGGACCCTGATGAGACAGTTTAGTTCATCGATGTTGGGCAGTTCTTGACCGCACGGTTCCCTCAGCAAGAGGCATAGATGCTCATGAGCCCCTGCAACTGCCTCTTGCAGTTGTGACTGTGTTCGTGGGGGATCTATGTGTCCTGTAGATGTAGTAGGGGCTTGCGAGGATTTGTGACTGATAGACGTAACTGCACAGGCTCGTGAGAATCTATGCGCCATGAAGATGCAGCTGCGAGGGCATATGATGATCTGTGCCTCTTTGAGGACTGCAGTGGCTTATGAGAATCTATGCTTCTGGTGCGCAGGACTGCAGAGTTTAGATCTATGCCCTCGTGGATGGGATTGGTCGTTAAGTCAGTAAATTTGCTGACAGCTGAGAGGAGGACAGACATTCTAAGTGAAGAATTGACTTATGTACCTTGATCGCATATAGGACTACCTATTTCAGTTTATAATTTATACTGAAAAGTGTGAACTAAAACCATCTGTCTTCTCGTGGTTTTTATTTTTCCCTCATGTGAGCGCAAAGTGGAGACTGTGTATTGAGCCACCTGTTGGGGGAAAAATGCTCTAATATATATAGCTTACAGGACACGCAGGTGTTTTTTTTTCCCCAGTAACTTCATTCAAGCATGAAGCCAGATGTGGTACAAAGATGATGTGAAACCCGGTTATTTACATCATTTGACTGACTGCACCAAAGGTCAGGGTCATGTAAGAAACAATATGCAGTTTTCTCGCACATGAGCCTGGAGGTCTTTGCCTTTGTCTTCTTTTTTGTGTGGAAATGTTGGTGTCTGGGCTCCACAGCCAGTCTGTTGTGGCAAGCTGCGTTGATATGTTAATTTGTTTACAAATATTTTATGGTGCGGTTCTGAATTATAATCAGAATTGACACGTGACAATAAAACTATCGCATCACCTCACATAATAGGATAACTAGACAGTGGTTTGTGTCATTCGCATTCTATTCATATCCCGTGTCCAATGCAGTTGTAGCTATTGTCCTTACCAGCAACGTTCTTCCACAAGTTATTGTATGTGATGGGTCTACAAAATGGGGGGGGGGGGGGGGGGGGGGGGGGGGGGGGGTGGGGAGGGGAGCGTATGCCTTCTGCTACATTTGTAGGTTGTTTCTTAGTTAACCCATTCAGCTTCAGGTCCCTACAGCAGGAGATGGATTGACCATGATAATTCAAGGGTAGTGCCAGATTAGCTTGGCGCCGTCAGGCGCCAAGCTAATCTGGCACTACCCTTGAATTATCACGGTCAATCCACCCCCTGCAACTGGTACGTAGTCGTTAAGTAACACTTCCAAAATTTGGGAAATGCAGCCGTAGGGCTAAAAGAAGAATTATTTTGTATTCGGTGAAATTTGGAATAGTTTAGAACAATTATCAGCAGTCTCAAGTTAAACAAGCACAAGACTGTGAGCCCTAGGATGGAAATACATGTACACACATTCTGAAGGCTACATTACAATTTAGGAGACAAACCAACCAGAACATTTCAAGGGTGTTGCCTGAATAGCTTGGTGCCTTTAGGCGCCAAGCTATTGTCCCACCACCCTTGAACTGTACCCTGGGGGACTTGGGTGGGGTTAACTACTTTTTAGTTCCCAGGGTCACCCTGGTCAGCCCCACAGGGTGGGTTTTCCTCTCTATTCTGGGGCATGTGTTTCTGTCTACCCTTAGTCCATTCACCTGTATTTTCCTATTTTAAACTCTCCCTACTGTTTGCACTGCCTGTAGCTCTTGATATTGGATGTGTGTTGCTAAATGGTCTTAGCTTTATTTAGGCCCCATATCGTAGGTTTATTTAACGTATTGGACCGGCTGGCGACATACATTCAATATTCTGTTTAGTTTTTTTTTTCACAAGCAGTGCAGGCACGTCCTGAGAAAGCCTTGTTGCTGTTGAGACGTTAAGCAATGTATAATCAATCAATTGAACTGTCAAGGTTGATTTGTTTTTGAGATTGAGAGCGCTTGAAAGTATGAGGAGAGCTTGATTCATCTTTATTTAACCATGCATGATAGCCTCGCCCTTAGGAATTAAATGGGGCTGCTGTCTGCCGATGAGAGGCATGCATGTTCATAAGCCCCTGTGGCTGCAGTGATTCATGAGAAACTGTGTCTCTCATTGATGGACCGTTTTTGGGTCGATAAGACTTCATTGGCACAGCAGTACTCCAGGCATTCGTCTAAAATATTGTTTATCCTTCCGATTTGTGCTTCTTTCCATTGAGTTGCGTTTCACCCCAGGTTAGTCTTTGTCCCATGCATGGTAAAAACCCGTTTCATTCTGATTGCTTGAAATAAATTTCACCGATAGTTCAATGATGGTGCCAGAATAGCTTGGCGCCTAGCTATTCTGGCACCACCCTTGAACTAAAACAGCTGATCTATCTCCTAATCTGTAATATAGTCTTCCCAAGACAAAAAGCAAATGTTACAAATCAGTCTCAGGATGTAATGAGCTAACCCCATAGTGGCACTACCCTTGGATTGTCATGGTCAGTCCATCTCCTGTTGTAGTGCTTGAGGGCTATGTGGATGGATGTAATGAGCTAACCCCATAGTGGCACTACCCTTGGAGTGTCATGGTCAGTCCATCTCCTGTTGTAGTGCTTGAGGGCTACGTGGATTAAACAGGCATTAGCGTGAGTTGTTCTTTACCTCATGGTTTCAGCAACACACTGATCATTCATGTTTTCATGAAATGCGCAAGACATAAGCTAACTGGATAATTTTATTTATATATGAGAAATAATGGAAGTGTGCATTGAATATGTGAAGGCATATTTTTACCCCTCATAATTTCACATTATCTTCATGTGTAATTTTCATCCAAACGGCAACATGATATATTACTAATAATTTCACTTCAAGATGGCCATTTGTAGTAATAATTTCACTTCAAGACAGCCATTTATAGTCTTAGACTTATCGTCATCCACTGAATAAATAAACGATGATTTTGACATAAACCGAGTCATGTTTGCCTGCAAAACTTCATTAGATTTACTCATTGGCATTTCATTCATCAATGATATTCTTTGCAGGCTTGCGTGTGTGCCCGTAGGGGAATTTTTTCATTTATTTTGTCTCGGATATGTTTTCTCTGTAGCAAGTTTTGCCTGGCATCTGTTTTTATTGTCTGTAATTTATTTTTTGAGTTTACGATTGTTGTATGATGAGAAGCAGATGTGTTGGAGCTCATCTGTGATTTTGGACCTTATGGCTGAAAGGTCGTAAGGTCCCAAATCACAGACTAGCACACATATATATACGCCTGTTTCTGTTTCCCACCCTGACCCTATTTTGATCTGTGAACATTATAATTTGTACGTGGAAGGTGTCCTCAGCTTTGAGAAAAGAACGAATCTTTTTTTTGTTTGTTGTAAAGCCATGCAGATGTGACGTTCTGGTTTGAGATATTGGACCTCAGAGCCTGGGCCCATAATTACAGAACTGTAGAGTCCGTCATGAAGGCCAGCACCATTTTTGTGCAGTTGAGAGTTCAGTACAGTGGAACCTGTTTCAAGTGACCACCTTAAGACAGGTCACCTGTCATTAAAGACCATCATTTAGGTAGCTGCCGTGGGCCACCTCAGTGATGGTCTTTAATGACGGGTGACACGTTTTGCCCTCAAGACTTCTCTTGACACAGTACACAGTGATGGTCTTTAATGACGGGTGACACGTTTTGCCCTCAAGACTTCTCTTGACACAGCACACAGTGATGGTCTTTAATGACGGGTGACACGTTTTGCCCTCAAGACTTCTCTTGACACAGCACACAGTGATGGTCTTTAATGACGGGTGACACGTTTTGCCCTCAAGACTTCTCTTGACACAGCACCTGTCTTATAAGACCATTTTTTCCCTGCAACAGAGGTAGAGGTGGTTGCTGGAAACAGGTCGCACTGTATTCTGTTTGGGCTGTTTGTATGCATCTGGGGCGTAAATCCTCAAGAGCTCTACTGTTTGCAGGGCCTCTTGAGGATCTATTCCTCTTTCTGGGCCAATGTATATACCATGTTTCTCGAGTGGAAGGGATAATGGGGTGTTCACGAGTCCCTGGTCAAATAAACGTATGTTGTGTATGGGTTGTGTGAAGAGAATGTGTCTGTTTTGAGGTTACAACACCGCCTATCGATTTGACTGGCAGGATTTTGCGATCTTTTGTGTGCTGGTCTGTGATTTTGGAGCTTAGTCCTGTAAGGTCCAGAATTACAGAGAAGCACACATTTCTTGATGTCCTCAGAAAGCAAGCCAGCAAGAGGCGGTGCCTGAGCCAGCTGAGGGAGTGTGCCGTGTGAAATCTGCCCCCTTGTCTGTGTTTTCTTTCCATGTGTGTGACTTCAGTGGCGCCGTAACAATATAAAATTTCGTAGTAAAATTACAGTTTTGGAAATTGTCTTCTGAATACTACATAACAGTTCAGGTGACAGTTTGACCATGATAGTTTAAGAAAGGTTGCAGAATAGCTATTCTGCAACCCCCTTTGAACTATCATGATCAATCCATATTCTAGCACATCCGGGCTAAATGTTACAAAATTTGGGAGATGTCTGTGTGTACACCTGTTGTCTAACACTGCGCGACTCACGGTTGAGTGTGTGTGTGAAAAATTTGCGATAGGAGTAGAGGTTCTGGCAAAGTACAGTGCGCCCGTGCGTCAGTTTGTTGGAGTCAGCTGGCAAATGAAATGGATTTGGATGCTGATGAATAGAAATTCATGGCTCTTTTGTTTGAACCTTGTGTACATAGATAACTTTGTACTCTTGTGCTGTGTAGCGCGGAAGATTGTCAGTGTGGGAGAGAGCGTGCACGTGCCTGAGAGCGCGTGTGTTTAAAAGTTAAAGCAAGAGAATGCTGATCTGTCATAATGTGCAAGTTAAAAACTGTGAGAATGACATGACGTAGTCCTAGGTATGCAAGATGTCGGATGACTTTTGACAAGTTTGTTGGCTATGATAACTGTTGGGCACATATCTTCTATTTGTGGGGCGGGGGGGGGGGGGGGGGGGGGGGGGGGGAGTGTTGAACTTGTTTTAGGATGGAGGTAGAATTGGGGGGGGGGGGGGGGACGGGGGGGGGGGGGATTAACAACACAATGATGCTTATATAACTGTAAACAGAATGTTTTTGAGGACTTTGGAGCTCAGCAGCTATTTGCAAATGTCTGTCTTGGGTAATGGTAAACAATAAAGTTTAAAAATTCATTGCATTTTCACACAAAGTCCGTACTCTGAGAATTTAAATGGACTGCACGCACGGTAGCAAGAGGCATAGACTCTCATGAGCCCCTGCAGCTGCATAGTTCAGTGTTGTGTGCAGCTGCATGGTTCAGTGTTGTGTGCAGCTGCAGGGGCTCATGAGAATCTATGCCTCTTCCAGATTGGGTCTTGTTTAGGGGGTGTAAAGGAATGGTTTATGAGACGAGTGATATACAGTTGTTTGTATTTCATTGTACGCACACTGGCGGGAGTCAGTGTGTACGATACCGTGAGCTCATTCTTCAACAAAATTATCTTGTCTTGGAGTGTTGAACGTGATTAGATGGAGTGCTTTATTTAAATGAATACCCATGCACATTATCATTTATCCTGTAGCAATAGACAACACATGAACAAGAGATAATGTGTGTACAAATCAACGTAAGACGGAGCACGGTGCTGCTACACCAGTTAGAACATTGCATGTGTGCACATGCAGCATTTGTTAGATGGCTAATTAGACTATTTCTTCAGGAGGCCAAATTTGCCCTTTTGACACGAGCAGTTGAATGGAAGCCCAGGCAGATGTGATGCGGCATGTTTGTCTGGGCTTTCGAACCACTGTGTCGAACAGGTGCAAATTCTGTCCGATTTTCAAATGTGTTTTGTGGTTTACAAGAAAGTTGTTTTTTTCGTGATAAAGGACACTGCAGGCCGATTGATTTTGTTTGTGTGCACCATTTGTATTAACCTTTTAGACCGAAGGTCCCATTTCTAAAAATGTTGGGGGTGTTGCCTAATGACTGTACCAGTTGCAGTAGATGGATTAACCATGATAATTCAGGCACCAAGCTAATCTGGCATTACCCTTGAATTATCATTGTCCATCCATCTCCTGCTGCAGGGTCCTGGGGCTAAATGCGTTATGGCTGTTTTGTTTTTGTTGTGTGCACCGACCTCAATTTGCGTGTGTTGTGAAGGATGCTGCTGCAGGTACTGGTAGATTTTTCTGTTACGTCGATTAGGTTTCGCTCGCAACAAATAAACTAACTTGTACCATAAGCAGGAACAACACTCCAAACATCACCAGTAGGCATAGATCCTCAGGAGGCCATGGGGCTGATGAGGATATGTGCCTCTTGAAGATGTTTGGGGTATTGCCTGTGCTTCTGGCATTTGCTGGCTGTACGTCACGACTAAACTTTCGTTCATAGTTGGGAGTCGCTCGTCACAAACCAAACCTCACCGTTGTCGGGTCTTCACTGATAAAACGGTTCCTTTTTGTGGAAGTATTATCACCCGATTGAAGCCCACTCGCGAGTTTCTGGAGATTGACCATGAAGGCGCCTATTGTTGCAGCTGTTTGGAGTAACCAACTTTCTTGCAAGGGGAAAAAAGTTTTGAATGGCAACATAGGTAACTTAGGACAATCATTTAATGGCTGTAGCTGTAGCCATCTAAAAGATGGTCTTTAATGACAAGCAACCTCTCATGAGGGTGGTTGTTCAAAACATGTTTTGCTATATACTTTGTACGGGTTCAAATGGCTGTTAGAAAAATGTGGCGTTCAATTAATTGGGTGGGGGGTGGGGAAAATGGGATTGAGAACAGTGGTCATACTGGTAGCTTTTTCCACAATTAAAGCTGAGAAACAGTCACAAAACTCCGCCCCGCACGTGTTTTAAAAAAAATTTGCAGGACCCAGCGAGGGCCCTGTCTTTGTGAACGTTCGGCTAACTTCGGCAAACCGGTTTGCAACTGACTCAGTTGACTGAGTTTTCAACTGCGTTTGTCGTGCTGGCAAAACTCCCGTGAAAAAGACAGGCCACTTCCTGTTTGCAGCGAGTGGGCACCGCGATCACTGATCTAAACCAGCGATATTTTTACTGATATCAACAGTAGCAGACGACACTCGACCACCCGACGGACAGAGCAGGCCATTTGTGCCTAACCTGGACGCACACTGGATATGGACCAGGCCGAGCTATCCGTAAGTTACACAGTACAGCCTGAAGCTTATATGATATCGGAAGGGTGAGGAAGGAGGGGTTATTTGTCGTTTTGTGTTTGTTGTTATATCTTTTCATCTGGAGTGGCCTACAGCAATTTTTTTCTCCATACGAAGGGCAGCTACTAAAAATCAGCTTGACCCATGGCGACCTTGTATCTTTTGGCATCTATGTAAACAGTCGATTCACTCTCTCTCTCTCATCCAATTTACTGTATTGGTTGTACATCACAATGCTTCTTTATTTATTTATATTAGCCTATATTGGACTGGAGGTACGTGTTGAAAAAATTCGTTCACAACCACAGAGTGTCAGGAGTCGTACTTACAGCATGTACAGCCGTGCATTCTGCCATCATAGTCCCCAGCGCGTAAAATCCGTGGCTGTCGGTCAGTTTCAAAGTGTCACAGAATCGTCTGCTGTTGTCCGATCTGCTAATCGCGATGATTTCCGTGCAACAGGAAGTGGTCTGTCGTTTTCCGAGAGTTTTGCAAGCTCGGGATACGCAGTTGCCAACTCCGTCAACTGTGTTACGAACCGATTTGACCCACTTAGGGGCAGGGCCCAAGCTGGGTCCTGTAGTCTTTTTAAAACACGCGCTGGGCGGGTTTTTCTCATTGCACCTCAGCTTTAACACTTTGAGCCCTAGGGTTGAAATTTTCAGTTTTAGAAATTCTCCTAAGAAGACTTCATTAAATGGTATTTCCAAATAGCGATGCAACACATAAGCGATGGTGACATTGTCAAAATTGAGAACAGAGAAATAAAAATTGTTGCCATATGTACAACGTGAAAGTGGAGTGATAATATTGTGTAGCCCCATGGGGCATTCAGGGGCAGTTTTTAACAGTTTGTAAAACTTTAAGTAGGGGTGTGATGCAGCCTCTCGCACCGTTATTTGGAAACGTTAAGAGTTTTTTTTTTATTGCTGCCGAGCTACTTGTGTTGTCGTCTACAACACCAGTGTCGCACAGCTATATGGAAACACAACTTTACCATTCAGCACACAGATCAGGCATGATATTTCAAGGTTATGCCTGAACAGCTTGGTGCTATAGGCTATTCTGGCACCACCCTTGAACTAGCATGGCTGACCTACATCTTGTATCGGCACTGAATGGATTAGGGATGGGATTGTGGGACTATGCGTTGTGAATCTATAAGGTATCGTACACCCACAGAAGCTAGGGGTGGAGATATATTTGTACTGATGATCATCTAAAGTATGAATGTTATGAGATACATGTAGAGTGATTGTGTATGGATGTTTTACGGTGTTGAAGATGGCATTTTGATAGGTGTGTGGAGGGGGTGGGGGGGGGGGGGGGGGGGGGGGAAAGGAAAGTGAGGCATTTGACTGGCATTGTTTGATGTACATGTACTGTGTTTAGATTATGTACATGCACACATCTGAAATAAAAAATTTTGAAATTTGTGACAAAGTATGTTTTCGTTTGGTTTCTCTTTTTGTTTCCTTTTGCTGATTGTTTTTACATTCATCTTCCCTGCTTCTCTCTCCAACAACTTACAAGTTAAAAACAAAACAGGATGTTCAAAACACAAGTTAAAAACAAAACAGGATGTTCAAAACACTTTCAAGTTAAAAACAAAACAGGATGAAAACACTTTCAAACATACCTAAATATTCTCTCTTTCTCTGGCATACTCCTCCAAACACAAGTTCTGTGAAGCAACATTAACACATGATCAGTTTTTATGTAATGTTTGAGGCTTGTTTTACATTACAACTTCATTCGCACACTTCTTGAACTATCTGTAGAATAGTCGCCACCACCATCCCTCGATGGAAGAATGGTGGTGAGGACACATGAAATGTCAAACTAAACAATAGACGGGCGTGACAAGGAGTGATGCTGGTTACACCTCTGGCTTGTGGTCAGGAATCGACTCCAGTCCCTGGTGAGGAAAACAAAGACATGATGTGGGCTGGTCTATGATTTTGGATCTAACTGATCTAGACTAGAAGGTCTAAAACCACACACAAGCACACACATAATCACCACTGTACTAATGTTGCTAGGCCGCATATTGGGCCACTGTACTAATGTTGCTAGGCCGCACACTGGGCCACTGTACTAATGTTGCTAGGCTGCACACTGGGCCACTGTACTAATGTTGCTAGGCAGCACACTGGGCCACTGTACTAATGTTGCTAGGCCGCACACTGGGCCACTGTACTAATGTTGCTAGGTTGCACACTGGGCCACTGTACTAATGTTGCTAGGCCACTGTACTAATGTTGCTAGGCCGCACACTGGGCCACTGTACTAATGTTGTTAGGCCACTGTACTAATGTTGCTAGGCCGCACACTGGGCCACTGTACTAATGTTGCTAGGCCACTGTACTAATGTTGCTAGGCCGCACACTGGGCCACTGTACTAATGTTGCTAGGCCGCACACTGGGCAACTGTACTAATGTTGCTAGGCCGTACACTGGGCCACTGTACTAATGTTGCTAGGCCACTGTACTAATGTTGCTAGGCTGCACACTGGGTCACTGTACTAATGTTGCTAGGCCACTGTACTAATGTTGCTAGGCCACACACTGGGCCACTGTACTAATGTTGCTAGGCCACTGTACTAATGTCGCTAGGCCGCACACTGGGCCACTGTACTAATGTTGCTAGGCCACTACTAATGTTGCTAGGCCACTGTACTAATGTTGCTAGGCCACAGACTGGGCAGTCTTTAACCCCTTCCCTGCCACTGTACACAATTTTTGTTTCTGAAATCTTTGTTCATTCAACAACCAAAAGCCACTACCATCCAAGAAACATGATTACAAATTGGTCTCAAGTTGCAAGGGCTTACAAGGATCTATGCCTCTTGCAATTGCATCGTGTTCACTTTTTCTTGGCAGTGAAAGGATTAATCATTCAGGAGCGGATCAGTTACCTCAAGAGGTGTGTGGGGGGGGGGGGGGGGGGGGGCGGCGTGCGTCTTAATCCTTATAATTCAAAATACACCAGTGTGTGAAATAAGTTGACTAAAATAGTTCAAGGGTGTTGCCAGAATAGCTTGACACCTCTAGGCGCCAAGCTATTCTGGCACCACCCTTGAACTAAAGCCATTGGTCTATATCCTTATCTGTAAGTACTATAAAGTAGCTTGCATATGGCAGTGTACAAATTTGAAGCTTTTAGCCTCAGTATGATAGGGGTTAAGACTCACCATTTGCCCATGATATCAAACAAGGGGGGAGGGGGGGGGGGTCCAAACACCTCAAAAAGGGACTTGATTCACAGCATTTTTGTTTTGTTTTTGTTTGTTTTGTTGTTTTTTTGGGGTTTTTTTTGTGTGTGTGTGTGGGGGGGGGGGGGGGGGAGTGTCCGGAACCCCTGTAACCCCCCCACCCCCCCCCCCCCCCCCCCCCCCCCCCAAGGCATTTGAGAAACTTTACAAGCTGCCTAGAATAGTAGAAATGATTGATGCAACTTTGCCAAATAGGTTCCCACAGGCTGACGGTAACAATACAAGCATATTACTATTAGAGGGCATTACATATAACTGACGATCAACAACCTGTCTCAATTTTTTGTTGTTGTAAAAAATAAAAGTGTGTCTTAGTTGATGTGCACTTGTAAGGAAAATGCATTGCAAACCACTGGCAGGAGCATATATGACTAAGTGCCAAAAGGTGATCTCACAAAGAGGACAACTGGGTTGAAAATCAAAGTTTGACATAAAGTACCAGAAAATGTATTTGGGTGATGTAAACTGTATTGGTAATGTGTTTGTAAAAGAAAAAGATAATATCTGAAATGGTTTTTGAGAAAATGGCTGTTAAGATTTGTAAGTCTGGATATGTCGGACATCAGGTATTGCGACATAGTGCCTTTAAATTAGTGGGATAAAAAAACACAAATCAGTTTCTAAACAGTTAAAATAATAAGTAGTGGTCACAATTGACCTATCCAAACAATTACTGCTTTTTGGCTTAGAATGTTCTAATCCCCAAACATGATTTGTGTTGCAATACCTGACATCCGACCATATTCAATTTTTAAAACATTTTTAAAACATCCTACAACCAAGAAAAACACACTTTGTCATGTTATATACCACTCACAGGAATACATGCACACATTAGAGCACAATGGGAGTCTATCTTTGCTGCCCAAATATATTTATTGGCAGTCAGGGCCAGAATTTGTAACTTATGTCGAACATCAGGATTGCAGCAGATATCCCCAGAATAGTTATCAGAAGCCACAAACACAAAGCCTTTCCCCCAGTTTCAAGCTACAATATTTAACAAACAAAACAGATATGAAGAACAAACTGCATACAGCTTTCTGATGTAATACATGATGAAACATGACGTGCTAAACAGTCTGCGCCCGAAAAAATAAAACAAATATTCAAATAAGTTTTATCTGTGTACAGGCTGATGCACTATTTTAACTCTGACCCTCAGATTTAGAAGGTCCTATAATGGCTATGCAACTGGTTGTCCAAAATGGCTCATTTTAACAGTGCCTTTGCCCCCAAAAGTTCTACAATCCATATGTGTTGAACGTCAGGATTGCAGCAGCAAATGGCACAAGCCTGACGTCCGATACATTTTTTATCATTGCATTATTATGTTATGAAATTCACCTGTTTCTTGATCTCATTATCTTACGTTTGCGTCACAACAACTGCACGTCTCCATCAAACGACAAAAATACATCGGTGACCCGTGTTCATTCAAATAACTCATTTACCAACTTGCATCGATCGGAGTTCAGATTTGCGACACGTGTTCGCGATCGAACGTCAGGTTGCTACAGCCATAAAATTTGTTATCACAAGAAATCATCTTCATTCTCCAACCTACTGCCTAAAATCGGTGCTGGAGTCTCGGGCGATTCAAACTCTTGAAAATGGTCCCTTACAATAAACATTTGGCTCTTTATTTTGTCTATGATTACACTCGAACGTCAGAAGTGATCGAACGTCAGATTTATGAAAACAGTTGCGACAAAATGTCACGAGTTGTAGCTCTCCATTGACAAACCGGACATTCAAAACAACCACGCTGGAATGTGGCCCATAATGCATCTATCATAACCGGACGATCGTAGACCAAAAAAACCCAAAACAACTTTGTTAAACTTGTCAAATAGTCGAACGTCAGATCTTGCGACAAAAACTGGCCGCTCACAATTTTTTTGCCAGCTTAGAAAACTGTGACGGAAAAGTAAATTTAAAGCATATAAAATATTCAACGAAAGCGAAACAACGCAATGACGCCATTTCCGGTTTGGGTCAGCGTGCCTTTCGCTAGCACAAGTTTGCGGAAATTAAGATGCTGCTGTTGCGACAAATCTGACGTCCGACAGTGGCTACTTTCAAGAGCAATAAACAAAAGCATGGCTTGCCTTCAAATCTGGGAAATACACGGATTATAAGATCAATCTTCCCTGAACATATGGGCATGGTTGGCACCAGGTTTGTTATTGTTGCTTTTACACGCGAGATCAAAACAGACCGACGGCATGTCATTGTCCGCTTTCCCGGGCCGATTTTTATTGGTGAATTCTGGCGTTTTACAGTATACTCACCAAACGGCTTTACCTTAGGTGCAGAAATTATTGCCAATATATCTTCAATCATTCACACACACATTGCACTTGTTAAAGTCAACACGTGTCTTTTTAAACAGATTTTAGTTTCACGCAAAAGAGATCACTCACTTTTTGCTCACCTTTTGGCACTTAGTCATATGTATTGTATGTGTGTGTGTGTGTGTGTGTGTGTGTGTGTGTATGTGTGTGTGTGACAGTATCATACAAAACAGAATAGAACACTAAATCCGTGGGCGTTTCCTAAAGCCTGCGCGGTGGAGCTTTATGGCCCCACCCTTTAAACCCTTGGTTCGTTTGCCATGGCCTAGCAAGCTGGGACGGTGGCATCGAGGTCCTCAGGTCGTAGGTTTTATATCAGACTGTCCTTGTCTTAGTCTCTGGCTCAAAAGCCTTCCCCGAAGACACGGGGGCTTTGATGTCAGGGGTTTCCTCCCTTAGCCTTTCCGCAGCCAAGCGGCCAGGCCTGCAAGGCAGCAGGGGACTCGTGGGGGCCGAGCTCGTCTATGTCCCGTGCAGATGTGAACATCTGCCCACTGCCCAGACGGTGACACTTACCAGAGGAGAAAAATCCAACGCCGGAACCCGGTATCAAACCTCGCACCTTTGGCATTGGAGGCAGACGCCTTAACCACTGCGCCACTTCCCTGTCTCTAGAACACTAAATACTGAAAGTTTATAACACAGAAATAAAGGTAGCATACCCTGGGTATATATTCACTGCCTGTGATCCTCAGGTCCCGTCTGTAATTGTTGTAGTCCTGGAACTGAGCGGCCTCCCAGTCGCGCGCACAGTGCTGCAATATCAGGGTCAAAATCTTTGAGCCGTGTTGCAATCAAGAACAAAAAGAACAATTGTCATTGGACCACGATAGTTTACCCACGGATGGAAAAGCCTGGTCTACTCTAAGCGCCAAGCTGTTCTGGAACCATCCATGAACTTTCATTATCAATCTGTCCAGACGCCACAAATACCAAAGTTTGCTTGAGTAACAAAATTATTAGGACCCAAGACTGCAAAAAAAAATATATATATACTATTAAAAAAAAAAATGACTTTCAAGTTCAAGCCCAGGGGAAAACATAAACACAAACAGTAAGCGTACTTCATACCTTTCCATTGTGAAAGATTTTGTTGAGCCCCCAGCTAAAGCCAGAAGGAAGAATTAGGAAAGTAAACACAAGGCCTGCGCTCGGTAGAATTTCGTACCACATCTTGGCGAAAACTGTTCCCAAACCAAGGTGACCGGAAGCAGACAAGATTGTTTTCAGCTCAGCAGTAAATATACTGGTCGTGAAACAGCTGTAGCACAAAACATATATGAATATATAGTAGTACAGGTAAATAATAATTTGTAGATTCTTTTGGGAATCATGAGTGTATTTTTATTTAAAGCTTGAAACAACCTTCAAGTGCGGGACTACAACGTTGAAACATAACATCCGTTTGCTGCCCAAAAATCGTGATGTCCTTAGTGTGTACTTGGACGCTGGCGTTAGTTGGAACCCGACAATAAGCAACAAATATGACACAGGAAAAAGTAGAAAAGACGGTTAGAAAGGACGACAAAAAGACGGAAGAAAAGAAGAGAGAAAAAGACCACCCACCTACTAAAGTAAATTATCTCTCTTTTTATCCTTGGAAAATGTGCAAAGTATTCGCAGACGATACTAAAATCTGTAATGAATCAAGCAAGAAAGACGTGTTGCAGTATGATTTGGATCACTTGCAAGAGTGGTCCGACATACGGGATTTGCATTTTAATGTAGAAAAGTGTAAGGTCTTGCATGCTGGAAGGAACAACCCTGAACATGATTACTTGATGAAAGTTAACAGTGACATTAAAAAAGGTGGTATCTTGTGAGGAGGAAAGAGACTTAGGTGTTGTTTTTGATAAAGATCTATCATTTGACCCTCATATTCAGAACTGTATCAATAAGGCCAACAAAATGGTTGAAGTAGTTAAGAGAGCTTTTAATTATATGGATAAGGACATTTTTAGTAATCTGTATAAATCACTAGTCTGACCACATTTAGAATATATATGCAAACACTGTATGGTACCCAGGTTTAAAGAGAATCAGTTGCACTTGAAAGGGTACAGAGACGACCAACAAAGCTGGTTAAAGAATGTAGAAATATGACTTATTCAGACAGACTTAAATATTTTGGACTACACTCCTTACGTGGACGTAGAATCCAAGTTTTTAAAAATTTATAATGGCATCGACGACCTAAATTGGAATGACTTTTATGCATCACCATTTTGTGACAGAACCTGAAACTCTGAAGGGAAAATCTTTGTACAGCACTGCAACACTAACCTGCGGAAGTTGTTTTTTTTCTAACAGAGTTGCTAGTGTTTGGAACAATTTACCAGTTTCATTAAAAAACAGCACCTAACATAAATTCTTTTAAAAGCCAGCTGGACGATTTACCAAAGTTCAAAGAGATTTTCTATTGCTATGATAAATGATTTGTAGGAAAATTTGTGTGCATAACAGACCTATAAAATAATTAAACTTGTCGACGAAAGGACATTTGCAAAGGCCTCATGGCCTATTTTGTCCTCACACATACTACTACTACTACTACTACTACTACTACTACTAGAAAATAAAGTTTCATCTCTCTCTCTCTCTCTCTCTCTCTCTCTCTCTAGTGCGAGTAAGTCGCATAGTCACATCGCTCCGTCTTCAGTGACAATTGTGTTGGCATTGTTTGGCTGTGATGTGAGATTTTTGCCTCAGTGACTTGTGATAGTGACTTCTGTTGGACTGTGATTTTTCGTTTGTGTGACATTCATTTTCCGAGAGATATTAACGTTTCTTTTTTGTTTCATCATGCACTGTTCTGTTGGATGTTAGACCCATGGAACATGGACTCTTCGTTTCTGTGTCGCTTGGCGCCAAGCAGTCAGTCACCGGCCAGACTCGAGTTTTCGCTGCCGTTAACCTATAGCATAGATCCTCATGGTACCCGCAGATGCGAGGATGCGAAAGCGCATGAGAATCTTGGCTGCGCGAGCTGATTCAGTGACTGTTTCATCCATCGTGTCAGTTAGACGTGTTGACAGCAATGATAAACAGCCGGACCGCGCTGCTGGAAAAACTGAGGGCGGCGAGCTCACATTCCAGCTAATCAAAGTGATTAGACATTTCCGGAGTCCGAGTTAGAACTATGTGTGGAATGTAACTGACGCTAGCCCCAGTGCCTGATACTCGCTGCCGTCACTTGAGCGCAGCAGCGAGCTATCTCTCTCTCTCTCTCTCTCTCTCTCCGTGTAAACAGTTCCAGCCTGAGTCTTCCCTCCCCCCTCCCGCCCCGTCTGTTCCTGGCACTTCCTCCACCCTACCCACCCTTTGCACGCCCTCCCTCTCCTGCCTACCCACCCTCCATTCCCCCCCTCCCCCCCCACTCTACTTACGCCTACACCCATCCATACCCCCGCCCCATTTTCCTGGCGCCACCACCTTCCCTACCCACCCTCTGCCTCTACACGCTCTCCCTCTGTTGCTACTGCCCCACCCTCCATTCCCCCCCCCCCCCCCCCCCCCCCCCCAGGCCCACTCTACTCACGCCCACACCCATCCCTACCCACGCTCCATTTTCATGGCACCTCCCCCCCCCCCCACTACCCACCCTCTGTCTCTGCACGTCCTCCCTCTCCTCCTCCACTCAGTGTCCCCCCCCCCCCCCCACCCCACTATAAACCAATTTTCCGTCAGTGACACCTGCCTACCCATCCTCCGTTCTCGCCCCACTCTAAATCACATGTTCGTCCCTACTGATCTGAAACCATGACAACTATAGCCATTGTACACCAACCCCTGTCCACACCCACCATTCCCCGTGACCCAGTACTAAGAGATACTCTAGACAATCTTCAAACACGATTTGAAAGTAAAGGTGCTAATGCATTCAACATTCTCAAAGCATGGAGGAATGCCATGTATGTGAGATACATGCAGCTTCTGCCCAAACACACTGCAGGAGTACACAATGTGTTATGGGAAGACTTCAACTATGACAATGAAACTGTCGCCCTTGATGGCTACCTCTCTCCCCACACCCCGGTCCCCGATCACCTGGCCAAGACAATAGTAAAGATATATGAAGGGCCGGTACACACAGACGAAAACAAACTTATCGTCATCACTGTGCACTTCAGGAAGAGGCGGACAACCGGTGGCACCTGCATGATTCAGGGGAAGAGAAAGGGTCTGTGGGTGAGATCGGAGTACCGGGCCCTTTGTGATTATGTACAACAGCTCCTGGCCGGTACAGCGGACCCTACAGAAAATGTCCCCGTCACCAGCAACCATCTTGCATCTGTCCCCGATTTTACAGAAAGTACCGTCACTTCACCCGCCACCCCTACCAACTCCTCACGGGGCCTGCTGTTGGCTGTCTCCCTAGCAGACACCCCCATCACCCCTACCCTCTCCACTCCCTCGGACAACAAAGAAGTCTCTCTTCTAGTGCAGCCGGCGGAGTCGTCAATCAAAAGGGATTATCAGCCGAAAGCCCTTCTACCCGACCACTCATCCCTGCTTAATCCCATCACCACATCTACTGGCCAACCACTTCAGAATGCCCTTGTTGCGGCAACAGTTGCTGGTGTAATGTCCACTGCCACGCCCCTTCCCCCAACCCGACCAAACACGAACTACAGTCCCCAGTCCCTGGGCCTGGGATTACATAATACAGAGGCCGCACCCACCACGGCCCGCGGGACTACCTGTCCTGATGAGGACACCACTGACCCTGATACTCTGCAAGCGCAACTCAAAAGTGCTTGTAACCTCATCACGGACCTTCGCGCTGACGTCAGTACACTGTTTAAAGGACTTTCAGCAGCCCTAGCCAGGATTGACCAGCTCGAGAGTCAGCTCCGTGATGAGGCGGTCAAGAGAGCCAAAGACCTGCAGGTTACAGAGAAAAGTGTGGGCGAGTTGTTGTCCGATCTGGATGACAGAATAACTGGTGTGGAGACAGCTCAACACGTCACAGACGGCACTGTCAACCAGCTATCATCCGCCAAACAGAGCCACAAGCAGCGCCTGAGGGAAATTCAAAAACAGTTGAAAAGGAAGTCACCCCCTGCGTCCAACAGCTCAGACGCTGCCATGAGTGGTAACATTCAAACTGACATGTTTCCCAATGTTGACAGCTGTGCGTCTATGCGCCAGGTAACGGGCAATGCAATCGCTGCTCCCTGTCACCCCTCCCCTCCACCCGTTATGCAAGAACTGGCCGCGATACAGGCTGTGAGGGCAGCCGAGAAGAGCCCAGAGCGCCTCATACCAGTGCGGATTACTGGCGGCCTGCCTGAGGTCAACAACGGGTCTGACCACGCCAACAGCCAGCAGCAGCGTAGCAACAGTTTCTCCAGAGGAGCAACTACTGCGACACACAGTGCAGAGTGACACCACCACGCTGGTCATTGGAGACTCTGTTGTTCGCAACATCAAGGCCGAGAAGATGCCCACCTACCCTAGAGAGAAAGTAGAGATATTATCTGTCTCTGGCCTGCGGACTGCCCACCTGCTCAACTGGCTCCAGCGACAACACGCGTCCCACACAGCACTGGTGACCTTCCACGTGGGGGTCAACGACTGCAAACAAAAGGAAGTGACCAGCGCTGTGTGGGAACAGCTCGTCCGGGAATGCAAGCGGGTATTTCCCGACGCTCGTCTGCAGGCATCCTCCATCCTACCGACCGACAGTAGACACCAGCTGTACAGGGCCATCACCGCCTCCAACAGTAACCTGTTCCATGTGTGCAGAAAGCTGGGTGTCACACTGATAGATAACACTCCGGTCTTCACTGCTGTTGATGGGTTCCCGCGTAGAAAATTCTACAGGCGCGGTGACCCCATCCATCCTAGTCGCCAGGGCACCATCAGTCTGGCCCTCAACATAAAGAGAGGCGGGCCAGCTACTGACGTCACCCCACCCAACAACCAGACTGCAGGTGGTGGCCGTGACCGCCGTCAGCGACGTGAAGGACACGCTGGCACCACCAACACTTACGCTGATGTCACAGCCGGCAGACAGTCAGTCTCCGCGGCAGCACCCAACCTGGAATCACTCTGTGGTGCATCCAGCTTCGGTGCTGCAACGGAAAGTCAAGGTGGACTGTCAGTGTCCTCTGCTGTAGCACCAAGTCTGGAATTACAGTACAGTGAATCCAGGTTTGGTGGTACAGCAGAGAGTCAATGTAGCTATCAGCAACAAATGCCGGGCCAGTATCCTATGTGGCAGCAACCACCGCTACCACCATACAGTGCCGCGTTTCCACAGTATCGCGAGGCGGGTCCATGGGGACACTTCAGCATGACGCAACCAACGTATCCTTTCAGCGTCCCCCCGCTCACATACACGCCATACGCACAGCAGGAACTGTGGGCACAGTACAGCCACCCCGTGCGTGTGTATTAGACTAATTTCCAGAACATTCAGTTACTCTTCCTTACATAATTTTGTGCTTTGCTATCACTGAACATCATCGAATTGATTTACTTGCGTGCCATTGCTCATTTTGTGTTTGCGCAGAGACGTATTCATTTGTTTTTAACTTCAACCACTGCACGTGGTCCAATATTAACATTGTCATCCTTTTGACTTCTGCCGACAGTACTCGTGACTACCGATCTGCTCATTCTGTGCGATTTGTGACGCTTATAGCACTAGTACTTGTGCACCGGGACACTTTCTGTACTAGTGTTCTACGTATATTCACACAACGATTTATTTCCCCTATCGCGCGGCGGGATCGTTTAGCTTTGACTGTTGAAGTGTGCTGAAGGGATTAGTCCCTATTAATGAACGTTGTGACGTTATTTTCTGGTCGCAAGGTAGTGAGATCTATGTTAGTTACTTCACTTGCCTCCCACATTCTGTGTGTTAGAGCGGTCTGATATTTTTTTTTTTTTTTTTTTTTTTTTAATTTTTAATTTTTACTTGTTTCACGATTTCAGTTCTTATTTGCCGTTGTATCATTTATAAGCTTTTTCATTAGTACTCTTTAGTACTGACATACATTAGCAATCATGGCGTATGATCGCCAGTTACATATTGGCCATTTAAATGTTTATCATTTAACTAACAAAGTTCCCGATCTGTGTGTCCTCTTGAGTCAGCCCAATCCATTTCACTTATTTGGTGTAACGGAATCGCGTCTCAATCCTAACATCAGCGATGAGGCAGTTTCTATCCAGGACTTCACTGTACTGCGCCGCGATGCTGAATGCCCGGGACAAACGGGTATTGCAGTATACATTCATAATTCAATTAGCGGTATTACTCGCAGGCGTGGGGACCTGGAGTCAAAACCCGTGGAATGCATTTGGGTTGAGTTGAGGGCAAACAAATCAAGCCCCGTGCTGGTCGGGTACATTTACAGGAATCCAGCATCAACATTTCAATGGTTCGACGACTTTATCGTCATGATGGATAAGGTCAGAGAGTCCAGCTCTGAAATTTTGATCCTAGGCGATTTCAATATTAACATGTTTTTGAATAACCCTGCTTGGGAGTGCACCATGTCTATGTTTGGTTTAAAGCAGCTAGTTAAAACAGCAACTCGTGTTAGTCCAACTTCCTCCACCCTTATAGACCACATATATACAACTACTCAATCAAGGGTGATGGCGGTAGACGTGCCTCAGGTAGGGATTAGCGATCACTACCCGGTATGCTGTTGCTGGGCATTAAAAGCGGATAAGTCATTCCGAAAACATCAGCACACGACTATTAGATATAGATCACTTAAACACTTCAACAAGGAAACATTTCTTTGTGATTTAAGTAGCGCACCCTTTGATACAGTGTACTACCATAATGACCCCAACGATGCTTTGTCTGAGTGGTACGGATTGTTCCTTGGTGTCCTCGATAATCACGCTCCATTCAGAGAGAAACGGGTGAAGAACCCCCAGCTTCCCGCCTGGTTAAGTAAGGAAATCAAGGATGCCATGCAGCTCCGAGATGACTATAAAAGAAAGAAGGATTTTGTAGCTTATCGAAGGCAAAGAAACCATGTTAAACATTTAGTGAGGAAAGCTCAAAGGTCACTTTTTCACCGTCTTATGAACGGAAAGAAAGATGTCGTATCTGTGTGGCGAGCGATCAATGCTTTTACGAGGTCAAAAAATACCGCACAATGTACACAGTTATCAGCTGATATCTTGAATCAGCATTTCCTCTCGGCTGCCAGTACGTTGCTAAAAAATACATATTCTGATCAGTCTTCAGCTGTGTCAGAAAAGCTAAAGACGTTTTGTGCAGAATGGCTGGACCCTGATACGTCATTCAGCATTCCCCTGTTAACGATATACGACGTGGGAAAATCAATCTCGTACTTGGAGAACAAATGTACGTCTGGCCATGATGGTATTAGTAGCTCAGTTCTGAAAATGGCCCTACCTTATATTGTAGATACCTTGACATATATATACAACCTTTGCATAAAGCAGGGGATATTTCCATCTGCTCTAAAAACAGCCAAAGTGATCCCACTACCTAAAACGAAAGACCTTGCCGACCCTAACAAGTTCAGGCCCATTTCGCTCCTGTCAACACCGTCGAAACCGATAGAAAGACACATTCACACACACTTACAACATTTTCTAGAAAAACACAAACTCATACATCCATTACAATCTGGCTTTCGGCGGAAACACTCCTGTCACACAGCATTGGTACACCTAGTTGACAGATGGCTTACTGCCATAAATAGCAGTCAAATGACTGGAGCAGTATTTTTGGACCTTTCAAAAGCATTTGACCTCGTCAATCATAAAACTTTAGTTCAAAAACTTAATGTCTATCAACTAAGCGCAGACACACTTGCCTTCATTACGTCATATCTGCATGGGCGTACACAGTATGTCTACGTGAATGGTAAAAACTCACCTGAAGGGGTGATAAAGCACGGAGTACCACAGGGATCGATTCTTGGTCCATTATTGTTCTCTGTCTTCATAAACGACCTTCCATTACATATATCTGACTCCAGTGTAACTTGCAGTCTTTTTGCAGACGATGGAACACTAGACGTTTCGTCATCAGACGTAACATGTATGGTGAAGATTCTCCAAGACAGTTTAAATGAGGTATCTGATTGGTGCAGAAATAACGCCATGATACCTAATCCCACTAAAACCAAATGCATGCTGATTACCACACGGCAAAAGCATCAGTTGAACCCCCCTCCCCTTCAACTAACACTTAACGGCCAGCCTGTGGAGCAAGTCAGAGAACAACGCGTGCTTGGAGTCAACTTAGACGACAAGTTGTGCTGGCAAGGCCACATTACTAAACTGTGTAAAATAGTATCTAAAAATGTATTTCTCCTGTCGAAATTGAGACATTTCGCCGATGAGCCAACAAGGAAACTCTTCTACTATGCCCATATTCAGTCACATTTGGATTATGTTTCATCTATTTGGGACGGTAGTAGCGATGCTAATTTAAAAAGTCTGAACTCGCTCCACAGAAGAGCCATTAAACTCATTGTTGACAGACCCTCAGAAGTCATTAGTACTGACAATAAGTTCAAGCTGTTAGACATTTTGCCACTTGAAAAACAGTTTAAGTACAATAAGTTGGTGCTCATGCGCAAAATCACCCTCTCAGAAACACCAGCCTATCTCAATAGTTTGTTCCACTTTGCTCATACGAGGTCCAGTCGAACACCAGGGAACAATCTTGTTGTACCGATGCCTCGACTGGACATTTATAGGTCGTCATTGTCCTATTCTGGTGCAAAGTTATGGAACTCTATTCCTGCGGATGTTAGAGCCGCGCCATCGCTTAAAACTTACAAGACCAAGCTGCTCAAACATATAGAAAAAACTTAATTTGTTTCTTCAAAAACATTACCGATGACATGACTGCATGGAAGTGTCTACTACTTACTCATTCTAGCCTAAGAGCCAGTTGTGTAAAAACACAACCCGGGAGGCACTCGGGGAACCCCGAGGGGACCAAGAGTTGTCTCCCTATACCCACCACCCGGAAGCCGGGTACCCATAATCCCTCAGTCTAGTCTACTTAGGCGCACGATTCGGTCGTCTTGCGCTCTGCTCTAGCCTACGGACTTTGGTTTTTCGACCGGTTCTCGGGTTTCGGACTTGCTGTTGGAATGAAGAGCGGGAGATAGGATCGTTTCGTCGGCCCTGCCTGTGCTGCTGCGTGGCTTTCTCGTCCCCACTGCGTAGCGCCTACGCTTCGACCGCTGGTGAGCTGTCCGGTGAGCTTCGCCGGTCGTGCCAGGCGGGTTTTTGGACGTCTCCCACCGTTCCCCTTCGGCGGAGAGGTAAGGTCGCGGGGTTGACCCTCGGCCGGTTCCCGGGCTGGGCACTGGTTTGTGCAGGTACGAACTTTTTCGTCTTCTTCTCACTGTAATCGTGCTCCCACTCACCTTCGGTGAATCGTAGCTAAGTTCCTACGCATTTGTACCTTGGGTGTGGAGAATTCTTTTACTCCATGGCCTGATTAGCTGTTTTCCCTTGCGGGATGTTGGTATAGATACGGGTGATGAATTTAAGCGCACGCGCGTATGCAGGCATACGCTGTGGCCAAGTGCTCACGTACCTTAGAGAGTGAATATACGTTCCGGCGGGCAGCTTGGGGGTTTACGCTCCTTGGCTGGGCGGGCCCCTCGTGACATGTCCACATAAAGTGGTGATTTACTGCCCCGGATGTTTTTCTTGTCTTGGTTGTCATTGCGTATTGATTTGTGCAGCATGCGGCCGGTGTTGTTTTCCACACACGGTCACCCTTAGCAATGTTGTTGGGGCCTGACTCCTTTTATGACAGGGGTTGGTACATATGTTGTTGCTCACCTTAGCACTTGACGGCGGTGAAGCTACCTCGTTTCTGCACTGCTGGATTGCAGACGTGCAGTTTGGTACCTCGCTTCCATCATGACGTATTCGTCTTTTGTGTACATATGTTGTTCCCTCGCCTTAGCGCTTGGCGGCAGTGGGCCTACTTGCTTACTGCACGGCTAGTTGTAGGCGTGCAGTTTGGTACCTCGCTTCTGTCATGACATGTTTGACTTTTGCTACATATGTTGGTTGCTCACCTTGGTGCTTGATGGCAGTGAGTCGACCTTACTACACTGCCGGCGGGCAGGCTTGACAGTCTGTTACCCCGCTTTGGTGCTTGTGTGTTTTGTTGTTACGAAGGCTACCTTTCGTGGCTTAGTCCCACAGGACTCGCCCGCAGGCCTTCGGGTGTGTTGTCTGTTGCAGGGATGTGCTACCCATTCACACAGATGACAGTGGCTAGTTCAGCCCCCATTGGTCTTTCGCCACTGCCCCGCGGGCCATGCTTGCGTTGCAAGCGAGCGGCACTGGTTTAGGCGCCTCCCGGACACCGCGGGTTTCCGCACGACAACGGACTGACATGGAGAAGCCACACCGAATGTCACGACTAGTGCGCGAGCGTGGATTGTGGAGGCCGCTGCCAGGGGGAGCGCACATGAACAGCCTCTGGCAAGGCCCGCTCGGTATGGCAATTACGCACACGTCCGACTTCTTTGGACGTTGCAGTACACTACCACCTGGAGAGGACAAGCAGCGTCTCGGCTGTAAGCACCAGCCCGGCTGCTCCTGGTAGGTGTGTTCTTCATGTCCAGGCAGCGCCCATTGGGACTAGGCCTGTCTTCCGACACTGGAGGTGCCTCCTACCACATTGGAATGATTGTGTCACCTGGCCTCAGCAGCGCAGATGGCAGCTTTGAAGCGTCTGCAGGCGGGAGCGACCTATGCTGTTGGTGCTTGAAGGATCCCGTTCCGCCCCGATGAGGGGCATGCTGACGTCCTTCACGCAAGGCAGATGTGCCGGTGGCCGTCGGACAACCACTAGGTCGGGTCTCCTAGGCGCAGGATGTGGATACGCCTCCAACGTCTCCTTGGCACCGGTCGCTTGAGACCAGGACGTCCCTGTGGGAAACTTCACACCGGATTCAGTGGACTAGTGCACGTAGTGGGCCTGGATCGATGAGGCCGCTTCCAGGAGGGAGCACGCCCGGACGAAGCCTTCTATGAAGCCATGTCCACTATCGGTCCCACTTGTCTCCAAGAAAGTCCATGGGATCCCGCTGGGGGTCCCCCTTACCGGCAAGACAGCCCGGCTCAGAGACATTCACGTGCACGTCCAGGGACTCTAGTAAGGATGCTCGCCTCCAAGGAAGGGGAGACTACTATCGACACAGTTCCAGGCCATCTCAGGTTTGGTGTGTGGCATGGGCCTACTGGTGACCTGCAAACGATGCGGAGGCTTCCAGTGGCCATCGGATATCCATACAGTCTGTCTCCTGTACGCTGGGTGTGCTTCCGACCACACTGGTGATGTCTGTGCTACCTGGCCGGAGCGGCGATGGTCTAATCTCTGGAACTTATAGGAGGGAGCCTCCTCCCCTCGCGGGTACTTGAAGATTGCCGAGACGCCTTCCGCTGTGCCCCTGACACCGGACGTGCGAGACCAACTGGATCCGACACAGAAAACGCCACTGAGTAATCGAGGGATTAGTGCACAAAGTGGGAGTTCGACCGTCAAGACCGCCTCCGTTAGAGAGCGCGCCCGGACACAGCTGGTGGAAATAACCCGCCTCTCCCAAGAGCCTGGTTTGGTGGGACGCTCGTGGCGTCCCTCCTCCACCGTCGTTCCCCACTCGTCTCTCAGGAAGCCGCCGGGATTCCGCTGGGGGTCCCCTGGCCGGCAAGAAACCCGCCTCTCCCAAGAGCCTGGTTCACAGAGACGTACACGCACTTGTCCGGAGCCTCCTGGTTGTGAAGAGCGTAGACACAGGGATTCTACGCGACATCGCTCTCCCTCGCAAGATCATAGGAGGACCTTCCCGCGCGGGGGCTGAGAGATTGTTGGCATCCTGTCTCGGAAGACCATGGGTATGCGCTTGCTGGGTCAGTCACTGGAGTGACCTCTCCAGGGCGCAAGCCTGGGCGAAGGGTATGGAGATCCTGGGGTGCCCAGTCGTCAAGGTTCCCCTCTCGGCCTCGCTGATGTAGCCAAAGGAATGCAGAGCAGTACGTTTGGCACCAGTTGGCTGCAGGTGCTGCCGGAACAGTGCGTGCATACAGGCAGCTGTCTGCCTTCGGGGCTCCACTCCTGATTGGAAAGGTTTACTCCCCCACATTTGGCCGTTGGATCCAACCAGATCTCCTCCGTTCCTCTAGCCGTTGGCTGTCAGAAACAGCTCATCCGCCTAGTGGTGCAATGTGAACACCACCCCCTCACGTGGTTTCGCCCACCAGCCGAGGTGGTTAGCCAGGGTGTGGCGCTTGGAGCCAGCGCGGGAGAGATTAAGGAGATGGATGAGGACCAGTGATGCCCGTCCGTCCTATGTAGGACGCAGCTGCCGAACAGCAAGGTGCTACCTCTATCCGGAGCCCCCTACACCCCTGGGAGATTACCGGGACGCCTTTCGCTGTGCCCCCAGCACGGGATGTGCGAGGCCAACATGATCCGACACGGTAGGCGCACTGAGTTTCAACGGGTAGTGCCCAGAAAGCCGCCTCTTCCAAGACCCTGGTTCATTCCCCACTCGTCTCTGGCCGCAGGGGTACCCTTGCCGGCAAGCAACCCGCCTCTCCCAAGAGCCTGGTTCGCAGAGACTGACACGCACTCCTACGGAGCCTCCTGTTGGCGAAGATCGTAGGCGCCGGGATTCTACTCACCGTTACCGCTCTGCTTCGCAAGAGCGCAGGAGGACCTTCTCCTCTCAGCGTTTGACGGATCAGGTCTCCCTCGACTCAGACGGGTTTCGCCTTCTTCGCGTTCCCCATCTCGTTCGGACTCCCTTTCATCCCGATCCTCTTCCCATCGACCGGCCACTCCCCCTTCCCTCGTCCTCTCCGTTCCGTTCCTCCTCGTCGCAGCCGTTCTCCTCGTCGGGACCCGCCTTCGGCTCTCAGGAGACCCTCGCCGCGTCGCTCCGTCTTCGCTCTCCCCTTCGGAGGGAGTCTTCGACCTCTGTGGTTCGCCGTCAGTGGGATTCCTTCCCTCGGAGCCCTCCTCGGTCGCCGGTTCCAGTCAGCGGGACTTCGACACCCTGAGGGTGACGGCTGGCGACCCCTCGGACTGGTTGCTCGGACGTTCTCAGCCGTTCTCCTCTCCCTCTTCCTCGGCTTCCAGTGCTGCGGTTCCGGCAGTCCTGTGCTGCGCGGATGGACACTCGGCCGGCGCTGGACGGGACTTCCAAGCTCACCGCCGCCGCCCTTCTGCGGAAGTTTGCCCGGCATCGCCAGCTGACTCACTGGGGGTTCTCATCCATCGTGGACACCGGGGAACCAAGGCGCAGCCCCTGCTCCCTGCCGTCTAGCCGTCTCGACAAGTTTCTTTGGGCACCCGGGGGGTGCCAGTCTTCGGACAGGTGGTACCGCTTGGCTGGGCTTGTGGCGGAGGACCTAGCCACTACACGGAGTCGGATCTACGCACCTTGGTCGTCTCTAAGCCCGGCTGCTCAAGCTACGCTTCCTACTTCCGTGATTCTTCTCGAGGTCCAACCCTCCGACCTTCAGGCTTCGCGGACAAGAGCGTGCTTCGCTTGGATCCGACGCGGACTACGAGGCCTTCTTCTTCTGCTCGTGGGAGAAAGGATAGGTCACTGGAGCTTCTCCTCTCCGGCAACGCGACAGCAGAGGTGTACTTCCAGGATCAGGGCAGCTGGCGATCCTCTGACCAGTGCGTAACCCCTACCCTGGTGCTTGGGGAAAGAACTTCAACTCCCTCCGTGCGTGTCGCTACCTGGACCGACGGTAGATCTGGGCCAGTCTTCCCCGGTGGGAACAGTGGCTACACACGGAATGCACCAGGACACCTTCGGAGGATCGGCGCATGAGACTAGGATCATCCTGTGGAGGGTCTCCACAACGATTTCAGTGGTCTAGGGCACAGGGTGGGGTTTTGACCGAGGCCGCTACCCGGACGGAGCGAGCCCGGACACAGCTTTGAGAAGCAGAGAACTCGCCTCACAGAGCCCAGTTCAGGGAGTCGCGCTGGGCGACGTCCCACGTCCAATCTCGGTACCCACTCGTCTCCAAGTAAGCCGCCGGGATCCTGCTGGGGGCCACTTGCCGGCAGATAACCCGCCTCTCCTCGGAGCCCGGTTCGGAGAGACTTACACACGCTCGTCCGGACCCTCCTGTCGACTCCCCGGGTGAGGAGTCATCGCATGCTACGTCTTGCCCTTGCCGCCATACGGCGCCTGAGGGATGTTGCCATGGTGGATTGGTTAACGAGCTTCAGGAGCTACGACTCGCCCAGTCTGCCTACAGTTCGAGGGAACACTTACGTACAGCTCCTCTCGGACCATACCTTACCTGGACCGTCGCGCATTTGGTCCACGGGGTCACCTTGCGCCCGCTTACGGGGCGCTATGCCACCAGGAGACCACGTAGCAATACCTGTACAAGCCTCACGTGTGCCTACGACATAGCCGTTCGCTACGGACGTGCTCGCCTCTTGCCGGTTCTGGCACCGCTGACGCTACATGCCGGACGTTCTGCCTGGCTCAGCTCAGTCATACGTTCGGAATTACAGGACCCCTCCCTCAGGGAGGTTCGAGGCTGCAGTTACGTTATCAAGGCACTTGCATGGCCTCGAACGTCACATTCGTCAGGGACTGTTCGGTCCTACACTTCGTGGCTACTGGAGGCTGGCGGGCGGGATGACTTCGCCCGCCGCAATCGCAGAGTTCTGCCAGGCCAGCGAGACTCCTCGCTCTGCTGGGGGCGTTTTGCGGGGGGCACAACTCCCTCCGGGCGCCTCAGCGCCGTAGGTATTCACCTACCTAGGGTCGTCGGGAGTTTGCGTTAGGGAGGACGGCCATTGGGCCCTAAGGTGTGCTGGAGCGCGGCACCCACCTCCTCTTCGCAATTCTTCCATGCAGTCATGTCATCGGTAATGTTTTTGAAGAAACAAATTCATTTTTCTTTAAAAGGTATTTTTTCGAAAAATACTTACCGATGACATGACTCAAACGACCCTCCCACCTGCCCCGCTTGCCGCTGGTGCGCTAAGTATCCTGACTGAGGGATTATGGGTACCCGGCTTCCGGGTGGTGGGTATAGGGAGACAACTCTTGGTCCCCTCGGGGTTCCCCGAGTGCCTCCCGGGTTGTGTTTTTACACAACTGGCTCTTAGGCTAGAATGAGTAAGTAGTAGACACTTCCATGCAGTCATGTCATCGGTAAGTATTTTTCGAAAAAATACCTTTTAAAGAAAAATGAATTTTTCCTTTTATTTTTTATTTCTATTTTTATATGCAGCACTCCATGCCTTATGCGGCATTTCACGGATAGTCTGCACTCTCTTCTAACATTTATATTTATGAACGCATGTAATATACCGCTGGCATTCCAGCAAGCCGCATTATGTAATATCCATGACCCCATGGACTCGGCTGGCCAGACGGGATGCCGTCGATAGACCCAGCATTGGGCGCTCGCGCCGCGAGGACCGCGTCGACCCGCGCGCGCGATGATTGCGGGATCGCTATACATTACTTTTACTGAAGACTATAGCATCTAGCTGTGCGCTGTTTGAGTGTGCAAGTGTATGTGTGTGCACGCGCGCATCCGCCCTACGTGCTTGCACACACACACGCGCGCGTGTGTGTGTGCCAGTGTGTGTGTGTGTGTGTGTGTGTGTGTATGCCTGTTGTATGCTTGTTGGAGTGAGTCGTGTTGATTTTTATGATGAGAACAATAGCGGTTTTATGTACAAAATCCTTTATACTTTTTATATTTGCTGTAGTATAGTTTTAAGTGATAGGATGTATGTGTACATGATATATGTGTGTGTGTGTGTGTGTGTGTGTGTCAGTGTGTGTGTGTGTGTGGAGGGTTGTGCAGGCTTGGCTTGGCGCCTGTACGGGCTACAAGCTAATCCGGCACACACCTGTGCACGCGGCAATTGCACACCGGCGCGCGTGTGTGTGTGTGTGTGTAAGAGAGTGATTTTATGTACGTTATTTTGTTTTGTAGTGTGTAGCAAGGACAAGAATGAAAACAGGTCTGCGCACCTATTCTTTTATCCTTGGAAAATAAAGTTTCATTCATTCATTCATTCATTCATTCATTCATTCTCTCTCTCCAGATTACATTTGCATGTAAACATCATGTTTTGTTAATATAATAATAATTAAGTTTTGCTTCATAATGCATACACAGTTATATTGAAGTTTGATCTTTGTATAGGGAGTCTATCAATCTGTTATTCAGTGAGTGCTGAGACTTTTTAGTTCAGAACAAGATCACAAAAATAATCTGAAGTGATAAACTGAGCAAAGTTGAGACGCTGCCTACAACAAGCGACTTAAACAGAGTATTTTGATGTTTACCATTGTAGGTGGTCATTCGCCGCCTGCCACCCTCTTTGACACCAGAGGATTTCCTCGAGCAGGTCGCTCCGCTGCCCAACTATGACTTTTTCTACTTTGTCCGCGCAGACATGAGGTACATGTAAACACTGCTAAGCTCACCTTCTGCCCTGTGTGTGTGTGACTTAGTATTTCCCAACCATGCACAATTCATCACCACTGTCACATATGTGTGTGTGTGTGTGCGTATGTTGTGTGTGTATGTGTATGTGTGTGTGCATATGTTGTGTGTGTGTGTGCGTGTTAGCTGTTAGCCTTTCATTGTGTCAGCGCTTAGACTTAGAGCTACTTTTAGAAATAAGCGCTTAACAAATCTCCTTTTTTATTATTATTATTATTTATTTATTTATATTTTGGTTCTCACAACTGGTCGCAATGATTCAACAGTTGTACACCAAAACCTGTTTTGAATTTGAGTGATACCACCCTATTTGAGAAGTGAGATCACCGAACATTATAAGGACCATTGTCAGGACCCCGCTTCCAGGGTGCGAACTATGAGCGCTACCGCTCGAGACACACCCAACCCACACTAACACAAACCTAACACAAACACCAGAGGAGCAATGACGATGACATTTATTAAATATAACCCTAACAATAGCCAACTATTCTCATGCAGTCCTAACCATGCATTCACACCTCACATTTACACTCGCACACGCCCAAACTCCACTCCAAATAACCACTATACACAATATGAAATAAAATATATAATAAGCTAAATATCCCTAATAAAACAGGCTGAGGAAACTAATATAATGAACTAAATATCCTAACTAAAGTACAACCGAACAATATATAATAAAACTACTATCCTTAATACAACGAAACTGAAAACTCAAAAACTTAAACCCAAAAGCCACCGGACCCCGACGGAAGCACAAGCATCCGGCGCTAACGCCAATAGACCAACGCCTTTGCTTCCGCGAAGAGTCCCTCACAGCACGTGGCTCCTTAAGTAACTATAGTATGGCAAATAGCACAATATCAAATATATGATCAACCAAATATATTTACTAACACACAAATGAAGATCGAGAAGAAGGAATATTGTTTATAAGCTACTACATCTCAGCGGGAGCACGAACGACAAGTTCGACTCAACTAAAGTTTTCACAAACTAGACATTCACAGCACAAGGCTACTTTAACTAGTAACGTTCCAGAATACACAAGGCTCCTTTAACTAACAACGTTCCAGAATACACAAGGCTCCTTTAACTAGCAACGTTTCAGAGTACACAAGGCTCCTTTAACAACGTTCCAGAATACACAAGGCTCCTTTAACTAGCAACGTTTCAGACTAAACAATATCACGTATACAAATGGAGCAAACGTCCTTAATCTAACATGACTTAAAGTTAGTTGAATAAACAATACATTTCACGGCACGGGACCTTCTCGCCGGTAGCACAACCGTTAAGCGCAGCTCAACTCGACGCTCTTGCTTCCGCGATAAGGTCTTCCGCAGCAGTCTGCTTTTAAATAATACAATAACTCCAAATGTCACTGTGACAAAGCTCCTCTCACAATAATAATAATATAATAATAATAATAAGCGCATTAAATAGGCGCTTTATCCCAATTGAAAATCGGCTCAAAGCGCCGCCGCGAACTGAACCCAACAAGCACGCTCACGTGAATCACGCGCATTCACTCACACACTGTACATAAACACAGAACATTCACGTGGTGCTAAGGGCTAGCTCAAGCGAGCTACTGTAGTTTTTGGAAATTCAAAATCGTTTGTATTTGAAATTTGATTAAGTGGGCTGAAGCTGATACCAAAGTTGTGGAGGAGGAAGAGCCGGAGTACCCGGAGAAAGAACCCCCGACGGTCCGCCCGAATAAACGGTGACACTTACTAGAGGAGAAAAATCCGACGCCGGAACCCGTAATCGAACCTCGCACCTTTAGCATTGGTGGCAAGCGCCTTAACCACTGTGCCACGGACCGCCCCGGACAATACAGTCACGAGGAGAATCTCACAATGTTCTTTACAAGATTATACGCGAACAAAACTTCGCTTAAACAGGTTAGAAAATAATAAACGGGACGACCTGACCTGACTAAACGAGGCGCGCCGCGACACTCGCAAAGGCACTTAGGTTCGGCGTCGTAGCCCCACAAGGCAGAGTGACAGTCAGCCTCCACTCTCAGTACACCAATGGATTAGGATAGGAACCAGTCGGAAATAGGATGCACTAAAACACAGGTGCAAAATTACACATAAATAACTAACAAAAGATAAGATAATCACATCACCCTTCCCACAACTTTAACTGCCGTCTCTTATATTCCCTTCACCACTCTCCCGCAACAATAAATTCAACCTCAACATATTCTCTTCAACTCTCCCCCGCAACAATAAATTCAACCTCAACATATTCCCTTCACCTCTCTCCCGCAACAATAAATTCAAACTCAAAATACATATTTACACGTCACCCGTGACTCACTTCCGATATTTAAACCCCTATGCTAAATAGTAAAATATCTGCTCGGCGTTAAACCCCCAATAACTAATCCGCCGCTAGATACTCTAGGTACTACAAAATAGCCCTCTACTTTCTATTCTTTTATTCTACACCTGCCCCCCCAATACACTAGCCAAAATAATAATACAGAACAAGCAAACACAAACCCCCCGAGCAAATGACCACTAGAGAATTGTTACGTGTACTCACCGTCATCCGTGAAGACGCCCCGGCTAAGACGCAGACAAACAAGACAAGACAAGCCAGGGGTAAAGTCGTCGCAGCTCTCTTCTCTCCCTCTCCTTCCTCGGACAACGGCTCTGGGGACGACCCGAACCGTATCGCAGGGCCGATACAGAAGACCGACACATCTGCTTGTGGCCTCCAGCAAATGGCGAACCACGCCTGGAAAACCACCCTCGGAGACTGTAGGCAAAAAACGACTGCCTCGTTTGCTGTTGGAATGTGACTGACAAAAATTTGGATAACTTTATTTACTTTACTTACGCCCGTCACCCCTACCCGGGTATAGGCCGTCGATGAGAGACCTCCAGCAACTCCTGTCCTGTGCTTCTCCTTCGATTCTACTCCAGGTGGTTCCCAGTCTCTTGATGTCTGCTTGGAGGTCTCGACGCCAGGAGTTTCTCGGCCTACCTCTTTTCCTCTTTCCCTGGGGGTTCCATGACAATGCCTGCCTAGTGACACTGGAAGCTGGCTTTATCAGACTGTGACCGATCCATCCCCATCTTCTTCGCCCAATTTCATTCTCTGCTGTTATCTGTTCTGTTCTCTCCCAGAGTCTGACGTTACTGATCTTCTCTGGCCAGTGGATTTTCAAAATTCTTCTAAGGCAAATGTTCATGAAGGTCTGTACTCTGTTGACTGTGGTTTTTGTCAATCTCCAAGTCTCTGCTCCATATAAGAGAACTGCTTTTACATTGGAGTTGAAAATCCGGACTTTGGTGTGTTGTGACAGCTCTCTGGAGCTCCACACTTTTTTCAACTGGAGAAAGGCTGCTCTGGCTTTATCGATTCGTGCTCTGACATCTGCATCAGTGTCGCCTTTTTTGTCTATGATGCTCCCGAGATAGGTGAAGGACTCCACCTCCTCCAACGGGGTGCCAGCAAGCAAGACTGGTTCTTCCCTGGTTGCGTTCAGCCTCATTGGATAACTTTAGATTGGCAAAAAAACTGCTCACTACATCACGCGATGTGGAAACACGTGAAACAATAACCACCCGGTCGCGTCCAGACAGGGTGGCCACAAACTTTATGCCATCCACCAAACTCTCACACGGCAACAAATACTCGTGTACAGGGCAAATACTAGACATATGCTAACGCTACCCGGTGACTAACTAAATCCTGTCACCCCTCTAAACTTACTCCCCTACAAAAAATAGACGAAAAAAACCCGTGTCGTGACAACCATCATTATTTTAAGTGGTTGGATGAAGTAGTTCGGCAGAACAGAATTGGTTTTCAGTGACCACCCTAATGAGAAATAACCTGTCATTGTAATGCACACAGACTTTTAACCAGTCGCATGCACAGACTCACAAACGCAAAGGGCACATACACAACTACGCTAACTCTCAGTCGGATGCATTCGTGCAGTATAAAATTAATGCAAAAACATTTCTTTTTTCTCTTGCTCCTTTTATCAGACTAAGTAACAAACGTGAACTCAAAAATACTCTTTATAAAATACACAGTTCTCGACCTACCATATCGCCCTCACATCCACATGCAATATTGTAAAAGCCAGGTTATGTACAAGTCTTCATTATCCAACCTGTTCACTGCTGTTATCACTCGATATCGTTCGCATGTTCCTTTACGTCTAGACGTGTAGTTTCTCATGTCACACATTCCCTGAAGCAGTCCCACGTTCCCCGAACTGTAGACGTCCCCTCTCGACTCGTCCCTCTAGCGCAGCCTCTGTTGACTTTGATGTCGTGGCACCAAGCTTCTCACTCTCTGAGCGGTGACTGTCCTCACGACACGTTTTTCCAGCGACATCCTCTGTTGACCTTGATGTCTCAGTGTCACGGCAGTCGCTCCACACAAGAACTCTGTACAATAAAGTTCTAATATCATAACACTTGCTTAACACGCACACATATTGAACAATATGAGGTACATTACGTTAGCTGATTGTTACGTGTTGAGTCGTAGTATGATATCACACCAAACGGCACGCATGTAAGGTTCTTTTAAAGAAACTTCATTCAGCTGCAACCCGTCACATGTGGCTTAAGGTTGTAGACAATACTGGAGTAACAGTTCCAACAATATTTTATTTCAGCGATGCGATCTCCACACCATGTATTCTCAAATGCACCAACACTGATTCAATGTCTCCTCTACAATGTATTCACGCTTTTGACACACTGTGGCTATCATACAATGCAAACACTATACACTGCATAACTCCATCACTGACAATGTCCAAACATGCTTCCAAGCACAATCTTTTATAGTATAATAGCTTTCCAAAATAATCTAGCAAATTCATACAACACAACCAATCAGAACAGAATACATAACTGAAACTCATAAATATTGATGAAAAAGAACTTTCTAGAATAGACTGCAATAGTCTACCAAATTTGACTGCTAATTTTGGGAAATCGCGGTGTGTTATAGCTTCACACAAGAGTATGCTAGACAGGTCACGACCGTGCCCGAATTCTCCGGAAGACTCCGCCTAATACATACTGGCTGGTAATTTCACGCGCACAGAAAACAGTGGAGATTATTTGAGCGGTTTCTAGACTCTTCGGGAATCAACTCCGTATATCAAAAGACAATCAGTTCCACTCTCTGTGCGAACGATAGTGAATCTTACTAAAAAGGGTACGTGATTCATAATCATGATAGCTCAAATAAAAATCGGATCGTTTCCTACAATTAATGCATGCATGCTCTCGCATCACAACACAACCACAATCGTAACACTGATACAAATAAATCTACACGTTCATTCACACACTCGTGCTTCATAAAACAGACTAGATTCGCAACACATCATAACTCAGTCACTACACAGAAACAGACTATAATATGACGCATGCGCCATGCATTGATTCGTATATAGGAAAAGAGTATACTTAAGACAACCACATACTACCTTCATGAACGACTTAGGCATACACACCTCACATTCCTTAGTTATCCATCTCGGTAAATAACTACATACGAAAATCACCAGTTATCTCAAGTTCTGAACCGACATCACTGAACCAAATCAACGCTGCACAACCGAACTAAATCTTACTAGCGCATACTACCTTTAGCTCACTAGCTGTTGATAATACATATAAAAACGTACCTGAAATTCTAGGTCTCAGAGTCTTGGAATACTGCTATTGTACCTGACATGCATCCGTCCTCACTGACAGAATAGCCCGTACTGAATAATCTAGAGCTCTGTTAGACTGACAGAATAGCATGTACTGAATAATCTAGAGCTCTGTTAGACTGACAGAATAGCATGTACTGAATAATCTAGAGTCTGTTAGACTGACAGAATAGCATGTACTGAATAATCTAGAGCTCTGTTAGACTGACAGAATAGCATGTACTGAATAATCTAGAGCTCTGTTAGACTGACAGAATAGCACGTACTAAATAATCTAGAGCTCTGTTAGACTGACAGAATAGCACGTACTGAATAATCTAGTGCTCTGTTAGACTGACAGGATAGCACGTCCTGAATAATCTAGAGCTCTGTTAGACTGACAGGATAGCACGTCCTGAATAATCTAGAGCTCTGTTAGACTGACAGAATAGCACGTACTGAATAATCTAGAGCTCTGTTAGACTGACAGAATAGCACGTACTGAATAATCTAGAGCTCTGTTAGACTGACAGAATAGCACGTACTGAATAATCTAGAGCTCTGTTAGACTGACAGAATAGCACGTACTGAATAATCTAGTGCTCTGTTAGACTGACAGGATAGCACGTCCTGAATAATCTAGAGCTCTGTTAGACTGACAGGATAGCACGTCCTGAATAATCTAGAGCTCTGTTAGACTGACAGAATAGCACGTACTGAATAATCTAGTGTTCTGTTAGACTGACAGGATAGCACGTCCTGAATAATCTAGAGCTCTGTTAGACTGACAGAATAGCACGTCCTGAATAATCTAGAGCTCTGTTAGACTGACAGAATAGCACGTACTGAATAATCTAGAGCTCTGTTAGACTGACAGAATAGCACGTACTGAATAATCTAGTGCTCTGTTAGACTGACAGGATAGCACGTCCTGAATAATCTAGTGCTCTGTTAGACTGACAGAATAGCACGTACTGAATAATCTAGAGCTCTGTTAGACTGACAGAATAGCACGTACTGAATAATCTAGAGCTCTGTTAGACTGACAGAATAGCACGTCCTGAATAATCTAAAGCTCTGTTAGACTGACAGAATAGCACGTACTGAATAATCTAGAGCTCTGTTAGACTGACAGAATAGCACGTCCTGAATAATCTAGAGCTCTGTTAGACTGACAGAATAGCACGTACTGAATAATCTAGAGCTCTGTTAGACTGACAGAATAGCACGTCCTGAATAATCTAAAGCTCTGTTAGACTGACAGAATAGCACGTACTGAATAATCTAGAGCTCTGTTAGACTGACAGAATAGCACGTCCTGAATAATCTAGTGCTCTGTTAGACTGACAGAATAGCACGTACTGAATAATCTAGAGCTCTGTTAGACTGACAGAATAGCACGTACTGAATAATCTAGAGCTCTGTTAGACTGACAGAATAGCACGTACTGAATAATCTAGAGCTCTGTTAGACTGAGCTGCGGCCTAAAACTCCGTGCAAATCGTTGTAATCCGGAATGCATGAACTACTGGTTACATCTGAAAAACTGCTGACACTTGAGCACAATGCAGAAACCCTGTGTGAACTGTATGCGTGGGCAAAGAGCTTCATCACAGTCATTTGAGACGATCATTCAGATGACGGCTTGCTAGACACCACCTGAATGATCGTCTTTAGTCCGTTCCATCCTGAGGATGAAATGAGCGTGCTCCGCAGTGCTAATGCCATGGAATTCCAGGCCGGTGAGCTTGCATTGCATCATCAGGATGAAGTGAGAGTGCTCCGCAGTGCTAATGCCATGGAATTCCAGGCCGGTGAGCTTGCATTGCATCATCAGGATGAAGTGAGAGTGCTCCGCAGTGCTAATGCCATGGAATTCCAGGCCGGTGCACTTGCAGTGTATCATCAGGATGAAGTGAGAGTGCTCCGCAGTGCTAATGCCATGGAATTCCAGGCCGGTGCGCTTGCAGTGCGTCATCAGGATGAAGTGAGAGTGCTCCGCAGTGCTAATGCCATGGAATTCCAGGCCGGTGCGCTTGCAGTGCGTCATCAGGATGAAGTAAGAGTGCTCCGCAGTGCTAATGCCATGGAATTCCAGGCCGGTGCGCTTGCAGTGCGTCATCAGGATGAAGTAAGAGTGCTCCGCAGTGCTAATGCCATGGAATTCAGGCCGGTGAGCTTGTATTGTATCATCAGGATGAAGTGAGAGTGCTCCACAGTGCTAATGCCATAGAATTCCAGGCTGGTGCACTTGCAGTGCGTCATCAGGATGAAGTGAGAGTGCTCCGCAGTGCTAATGTCATGAATTCCAGGCCGGTGCGCTTGCAGTGCGTCATCAGGATGAAGTGAGAGTGCTCCGCAGTGCTAATGCCATGGAATTCCAGGCCGGTGCGCTTGAAGTGCGTCATCAGGATGAAGTGAGAGTGCTCCGCAGTGCTAATGCCATGGAATTCCAGGCTGGTGCGCTTGCAGTGCATCATCAGGATGAAGTGAGAGTGCTCCACAGTGCTAATGCCATGGAATTCCAGGCCGGTGCGCTTGCATTGCGTCATCAGGAGGACATCAGCTACCCTTTTTGTGAATGCAAGGCTCACTAGCTCTAGAAAAGAAGGGGAATCTGAGAGAAGGAATGACAGACCTATCATTTTCAGCCTTCCACTGATACACCCATTGCAAAAAGCAATAGGGACTACCCGCAGGCGCCCCACAGTCCACTGCCATGGGTGTTTCAGTGGAAGGCTCAAAATGACAGCACTCTCGGAATTGAAATGTAAAATTACGTCCCTTGGAGCTACTCTGATTGAGTGCACTTTTGGCTTTGGGTGACGCCTTTGTTTGGAATTGAATATATATGACTAAGTGCCAAAAGGTGCACACAGAAAAATGAGATCTGTTTTCTTTCTCTCCCACAGTCTGGGTCTGCAGGCCTTCACACGCGCCTACATCAATTTCCAGAATGCGGAAGACGTGTTTATTTTTCGAGACAAGTTTGATGGATATGTCTTCGTTGATGCCAAAGGTTGGTCCCTGCATTAACCCATTTAACACCAAGCCCATCTGGCACTGCACATGAACTATCATGATCTATCCATCTCCTGCAACTGGTACAAGCTGCATGATTTGGGTAATGGGGCTGTCAGCTGAAATGAGTTAAAGCACTCGGAGTCTGGTTATTTGGGATGACTTTAGCATCTTCTGACATTATATTAACCCTTTTCTTCATGAGATACTATTACTTACTTACTCACTTACTTACTTACTCACTTACTTACTTACTCACTTACTTACTTACTTACTTACTTACTTACTTACTTACTTTACTTACTTACTTACTTACTCACTTACTTACTTTACTTACTTACTTACTTACTCACTTACTTACTTACTTTACTTACTTACTTACTTTACTTACTTATTTACTTACTTACTTTACTTACTTTACTTACTTTACTTACTTTACTTACTTACTTTACTTACTTACTTTACTTGCTTACTTTACTTGCTTACTTTACTTACTTACTTACTTTACTTACTTATTTACTTACTTACTTTACTTACTTACTTACTTACTTTACTTACTTACTTACTTTACTTACTTATTTACTTACTTTACTTACTTTACTTACTTACTTTACTTACTTACTTTACTTGCTTACTTTACTTGCTTACTTTACTTACTTACTTTACTTACTTACTTACTTACGCCTGTCACCCCTCCCCGGGTATAGGCCGTCAACAAGAGACCTCCAGCGACTCCTGTCCTGTGCTTCTTCTTCGATTTTACTCCAGGTGGTTCCCAGTCTCTTGATGTCTGCTTGGAGGTCTTGACGCCAGGTGTTTCTCGGCCTGTCTCTTTTCCTCTTTCCCTGGGGGTTCCATGACAATGCCTGCCTAGTGATACTGGAAACTGGCTTTCTCAGACTGTGACCAATCCATCCCCATCTTCTTCGCCCAATTTCATTCTCTGCTGTTATCTGCTCTGTTCTCTCCCAGAGTCTGACGTTGATGATCTTCTCTGGCCAGTGGATTTTCAAATTCTTCTAAGGCAACTGTTTATGAAGATCTGTACTCTGTTGACTGTGGTTTTTGTCAATCTCCAAGTCTCTGCTCCATATAGGAGACCTGCTTTTACGTTGGAGTTGAAAATCGGGACTTTGGTGTGTTGTGACAGCTCTCTGGAACTCCACACTTTTTTCAACTGGAGAAAGGCTGCTCTGGCTTTACCGATTCGTGCTCTGACATCTGCATCAGTGCCGCCTTTTTTATCTGTGATGCTCCCGAGATAGGTGAAGGACTCCACCTCCTCCAACGGGGTGCCAGCAAGCAAGACTGGTTCTTCCCTGGTTGCGTTCAGCCTCATTGTCGTTGTTTTCTGTTTGTGGATGGTGAGGCCCACTTGGGACGAGATGCCAGCAAGCCTCGTGGTCTTGTCCTGCATTTGTTGATGAGTGTGGGACAGTAAAGCCAAGTCATCTGCAAAATCGAGGTCGTCAAGCTGTGTCCACAGTGTCCACTGTATTCCACTTCGTCTGTGCTCTGTGGTCCTCTTCATGACCCAGTCTATGGCCAGTAGGAAGAGGAACGGAGACAGCAAACAAACCTGCCTGACACCGGTTCTGACCTGGAGCTCCCTGGTGAACTGCCCTTCGTGGATCACGCGACAGGCTTTTCTGGCACCACCCTTGAGCTGAAATGGTTGATGTGTCTCCTAATCTGTAACATAACCTTCACAGGACATTTAAGCAAAAAATTTTTTTTTAAAAATCAGCCTCAGGATGTAATGGGTTAAAAACTTTGGTAGCTAGATATTATTTCTGTCATGATTGGTGTACGTGTTTCAGGCAACGATTTCCCGGCTGTGGTGGAGTTCGCAGCGTTCCAGAAAGTGCCGAAGAAGAAAACGAAGAAAACCGACAGTAAGAAAGGCACCATTGAACAAGGTACAACTTGTGCTGGTGTATGATCTGAGCTAGCGATCAGTCTATAAAGCCCACACATACTACAACAGGATGTCGATTGACCATGGTAGTTCAATGGTGGTGTCAGAATAGCTTGGCGCCTACAGGCGCCAAGCTATTCTGACACCACAATTGAACTATCATTGTCGATTTTTCTCCAGAGCTGTGACGTAGACCTCAAAGGATATATAAGAATTGATCATTTCATCCTCAGGACGTCATGAGCTGAGAGAGTCGGCTGTCTATCCACAAAGGTTGTCTATCTACTGCACTGGTCAGAAAGTGCCCAAGAAGAACTTGAACTATCATGGTCAAATTTATTTCAATCAATGGGTGTATCAGGATGAAATGGATTAAGAGACAAGCTTTCTATAAGCGGAAAATTCTTGTATTTGAAGGATAGATTTTGACATAGACATAAAAATGGAAGGCCATCTGTCATTACGGCAGCAAATCTTGAGAAAACAGGCTTGTACAGTTACATCTCCAGGCTGTTTCAAGTACGTGACGCACTGTAGAGTGCCTGGGACTTTTGTTTCCTCAAAAACATTACTGATGCCATTACTACAATGGAACAACCTATAGCTTACATAATTTTAGCCCAAAATCTTACGACGTGTACCCTTAGGGCCAGGGGAGGCCACCTAGGGGTGCCATGACCTAGCACCCGAGGTAGCCTCCCCTCCCACCCCATACGGGTAACTGCGAGAGCAGCCAAACCAGTTTTCTCCTTTAGCTTACAGCGTAAAAGACGTGTGTTAGCCTACTGCAGTGTTTACCTTCAGGCTGTGTATGGTCTGCACCGGTTGTACCTGCGACTTAGAGACTTGTTCCCAGCTGTGCACTCGTAGCCTGGCCTCGGGGGCCCTTGGACTGTTGTCACTTGTGTGCCTTCCTTGTGTGCGGCGCCGGTTGTTGCCTTTGACTTAGAGACTTGTTCCCGGCTGTGTTGGGCCGGGCCTCGGGGCCCTTGGACTGTTGTCTCTTGTGGGCCCTTCTTTGCGTGTTCTACACCGGTGGTTCTCTTCGTAGACACTGGTCAGCCTACGGCCATACCATGTTGAATACACTGGCTCTCGTCTCATCACCGACGTTAAGCAACAATGGGTGACCACCTGGGAACACCGAGCGCTGTTGGACGGCGTGCCCTGCCTGGCCTCGGCGCCGTTTTTTGTTCCTGCATGCTACTTCCTTGGTTTCACTCGGACAAGTTCGAGATTGGCCGGACATCTGGGACCTGCGTCGCAGACTCAACGCCATGCCTCGGTCCGCTTATCCGTCGTGTGCGGCCCCTCGACCCTTGGTGGCGCCCCCTCCTGCTTTGTTTCAGGTTCTCCCTTTCCCTGCCCTCTCGGCAACGGCCAGGTAAGGTCTCAGTGTTTGCCAGCGACTGGCGCCAGGCGGCGGCTTCACTCTTGGAATTTGCTGCTTGCTCTTGGTGAATTTAATAGGCGCTTTGGTCCTAACGTTTTTCATGCAGATTGAGACTTGTCAGCACCAGGTCTCAGTGTGGCCAGCGACCGGCAACTTTGGCGCCGGTCGGTGGCTTCACTTTGGAGTTTCATTACGCATAGCGACAATTATAGGCGCTTTAGTCCAAGCGCAAAGCATGCAGACTGAATCGCACCAGACCCGGGTCTCGGTGTTTGCCAGTGACCGGCACCTTTGGCGCCAGGCGGCGGCCGCTCTTTGAAGTTTCGTTGTAGCGAATTCTATAGACGCCCTAGTCCGAGCGTATGTCTCGCGGGCTGAATGCGTAAGGACCGGGTTCGATTCGCAGTGGGAAGATCCTTAGGGAGACCTGGTGCAGCAGAGTGGTGCAGTGAGAGTGTGCCAAGCCTTTACCCCAGAGGCCTAGGCTTGGCGCCACACTATGCTTGATATCTTGAGATACTGGTCCGTTCCTTGGATGATTTAAGGAAATAGTTGCGCCCGTCACGTTGCCTTGTTGCCACGGCCGGGCGCGTGTGTTGTAGTGGCAAATTCGCTCCTGCACCCGTGGGCGCGCCTTTCAGTGGCCGAGTGATACGCATGTGGTGCCTTCCCTGCTCCAGTTCTACCTCCAGCCGCCCCCGTGATGTCTGCGCGCCCTGGGCAGAGGAGCCATGGTCACAGCCTGGAGCTGTTATTTGCGAACGACCTGTGCCGCCCCGCAGCCTCGCACATACCTCGGCCCGGACTGACCAAGACGCACCCGCACCACTGTTGGGGGACGGCTTACGAAGGATCCCCCCTTGCGCACCCACTCACTCGAGTCTGGTCCGCAGCGAGTCCGCTCACCCCGCTTTGCGGAAAACAACGGCTACCACGCCCTGATGTTGGGGGATGTATTCCCCCCTTGCGCACCAACTCGCTCGAGTCTGGTCCGCAGCGAGTTCGCTCGCCCCGCCTTGTGGAAAACAACGGCTGCCAAGCCCTGACGTTGGGGGACGTATTCCCCCCTTGCGCACCAGCTCGCTCGAGCCTGGTCCGCAGCGAGCTAGCTCGCCCCGCCTTGCGGAACACAAGCCTCACAAGCAAGAAGTAACCACGTGCCACCCTGACGCCGGACCTTCGGCATCGTCTTGCGGCCCACGACAGTTTTGACCCCCGGAACGCCACAGACTGGACACAGCCGCCTGTACCTTGGACGCCCGCTCGTGCGTAGGAGCCCTTCCCGACGCGTCTCTTCTCGGACTGCGGACTCACGCCAGCAGCCTTGCGGCTCCTCATTCCTGGACCCCCAGCATTGTCGCCCGCTTCTGCCTCTTCCCCACGCGTGGACCTCACCCCTCCGGACGCGCCGCTCCCGCTTGCGCCTTCGCGAACGCTCTCCCCGGACTCACTTTGCCTTGCTCCCTCTGCTTCGTCCGCTGATGCCGCCGGTGGGTGAGACCGCCCTCAGCTTCTCCTCGGGGGATTCTACTTCGTCGCCTAGCCCGCTGTGGACGTGGTACGTCGGACGCTCGCTGAGTTTCGCTTCGCCCTCCTGTTGGGGGACCCGCTGGCGCAGCTACAGGGACGTGGACTTCGCGCCTCTGCTTCCCTTTTGGACAGCGACCCTCTTCCGCAACGCCTCTGCTTCCCTTTTGGACAGCGACCCTCTTCCACAACGCCTCTGCTTCCCTTTTGGACAGCGACCCTCTTCCACAACGCCTCTGCTTCCCTTTTGGACAGCGACCCTCTTTCACAACGCCTCTGCTTCCCTTTTGGACAGCGACCCTCTTCCACAACGCCTCTGCTTCCCTTTTGGACAGCGACCCTCTTCCACAACGCCTCTGCTTCCCTTTTGGACAGCGACCCTCTTCCACAACGCCTCTGCTTCCCTTTTGGACAGCGACCCTCTTCCACAACGCCTCTGCTTCCCTTTTGGACAGCGACCCTCTTCCACAACGCCTCTGCTTCCCTTTTGGACAGCGACCCTCTTCCACAACGCCTCTGCTTCCCTTTTGGACAGCGACCCTCTTCCACAACGCCTCTGCTTCCCTTTTGGACAGCGACCCTCTTCCACAACGCCTCTGCTGGTTTCTTGTCTGGGCCACGCAAGCTGTCTTCTCTTGAGTGGAGATGGCCTGACATTCTTCGGTCTCTCTGCCATTTTGGGACATCTTCGCCTCAGCCGTCGCTGCCTCCGGGTGGCTTGCTTCGCTCCCTGCTTGCCATGGCCTCTGCTGCGGTTGTGCCCTGCTCCCTGGGATGCCGTCCTTTCCGTCTGCCCGACCTTCTGCAGGACTTACGGTGTCAGCTGCGACAGACCCATTCGGCGATCCTCTCCTCTTCCGTCCTTCCTGGCAGGCGGCGACGGACGCGACCACGGACCTCTGGCGCTCAACACTGCGGCGTGGCCCCATATGGATTTCTGTCCCTTCGGACCAACTTGGACAGCTGCCCTTATGAAGAGGTCTTCGTCCTGTGGACTGGAGGACACCACAGAGGTAAGTATCCTGCCACGACACTCCCACAGTCGCCTCTCACTGGACAGTGAAGGCAAGTGGCGTCCGATCATCGACCTCTCGGCACTGAACAGGTTCATCTCCACGCCGTCTTTCTGCATGGAGACCGCCAGAGCCATTCGCGCCGCAGTTCAGCCCTGGACTGCCCCGTCAGCCTGGATCTGTTGGACGCTTACCTACACGTGCCCGCGCATCTGGCTTCCAGACGTTATCTGCGCTTCGCCTTCAATGGTGTAGTCTACCAGTTCCGCGCTCCCCCCTTCGGCCTCCACCTCAGCCCCTGGGTTTTACCCGCATCATGGATGGCGTATTCGCCAAGACAGGCGGACTTTGTCGAGCCCGGCGTTGATTTACCTCACGGTCTGCTCCTGTGCGACCAGACGACGCCCGCCCTGTAGACGGACCGAGACGCATGGCTGGACTTCCTCGACAACCTCAGCTGCATGGTCAACTTGGGTGAGTTGGACCTCGCCCCGTCCCGCCGCTTCATCCACTTCGGCTGGGAGTTCCTGATCGACCTCAACCGGCTGAGATTCCCGGAACCGCGGTTTCAGAAGTTGGTGAATCTGGCATGCCTAGGTTCTCAGGAGGAGGCAGTCCCCGCCAGAGTCTGGTTACAGCTCCTGGGCCTGATGAGTGTGGCTGCGGAACTCCTTCCTCTTGGCCGCCTCTACTCGCTCCCGTTTCAGCTCTATCGGCATCTTCACTGGCGACCCTCGACTGGCGACGTCGAGGCTCCCATTCCGGTCTTTCCCTCGCTCCTACCGCACCTCCTCCGCTGGGCGGACCCCGTCTGGCTCGTGATCGGAGTCGCACTCCTTCCTCCCCCCCCCCCCCCCCCCCCCCCCCCCCCGGTTGTCTCTTTGTGTTGACGCCAGCCGCTCTGGCTGGGGCACACACCTGCTGCTATCGTTCGCCAGGGCTTCCGGCTGCTGGCCACTGGACCTCGCGGTCAAGCATACCAACTGGTTGGAGCTGCAGGCGGTTTGGCAAGCCCTACTCGCATGGGAAACGACTCTTGGACATCAGGAGCTCCTTGTCCTTCCGACAACTCCACGGTAGTGTCCTGCATACAGAAGCAGGGCGGGACTCGCTCCCTTTCCCTCTGCTTGCTTCTTTACCGGCTCTTCCGTTGGTGCGAAGATCGCGGCAATTCCCTCCGAGCGAGACATCTGAACGTCCTCGCGGACTCCCTCTCAAGACGTGGTCAGCTACTCCATACTGACTGGGCACTTCGCCCAGATATCTTTCGGATGATCTGCGCCACATGTGAGACCCCGCTGTCGACCTCTTGCGACAAGGTGGAACCACCAGCTTCCCCTCTTCATCTACCCCTATTCCAGACCCCCTAGACTGGGCGGTCGATGCGCTCTCCATCCCCTGGGACGGCCTCTGTGCTTATGCCTACCGTCCCACCGTCCTGGTCCCCAAGGTCCTTCTCAAACTCGTGGGATGCAACGCAACTCTGTTGCTAGTGGTGCCGTTCTGCTGGACCAAGTCTTGGAGCACCGATCTCTTCAACCTCGCCACGGGCCCCCCGCTGCGGCTGCCCACCCCTCGCACGGTGCTCAAGCAACCACGGCCAGCCGCTTTACCATCCATGCCCCGAGCGACTCCTTCTTCACGCTTGGAGATTGTGCGGCGCGCCTTCGCCGCTAGAGGTTTCTCGAGTGAGGCAGTGGCAGCTATCGCTGCAGGCCGCAGACCCTCGACCTTGTGAGTCTACGAGGGAAAATGGAGAGTACTTGGAGCCTGGTGCGACCTCCGTCACCTCTTCCCTACCGATCTGACCTCCCTCCAACTTACCGAGTTTTTCCTCTTGCTTTCGCCGAACAGCACTTGGCACTGATCACCATCAGGGGCTACGTCACCATGATTGCGTACACTTACCGTCACTTGGGCCGAGCAGACCCCGGCAAGTGTAAAGATCTCGCTGACCTTATGGCCCACTGTGGCATACAACGGCCTGCCCTCCGCTCCCTGATCCCACGCTGGGATCTGCCCTGGGTTCTCACCTGGCTGAACTCCAAGCGTTTCGAGCCGCTTCCCCTAGAAAGCCTGGCCGACGTGACGCGAAAGACTTGCTTTCTCCTCGCCCTTGCCACAGCCTCCAGAGTGAGTGAGCTGCACGCGCTTTCTGCACGCCCCGCCTGCCTGCAGTTCAGGTCAGATGGCTCTGTGCAGCTACTGACGGACCCGGCCTTCTTGGCCAAGACTCAGTCTCCGTTGACGGCCCCCCCCCAGGTGCTCACTGTACGTCCGCTAAGACGGTCAGCCCCGACAGGGAAGTCAGACAGCAGGACCCGGTGAGAGCGTTACGCGTGTACCTACGCCGAACCAAGCCACTCCGCCGGGGACGCACCCGCCTCATTCTCTCTCTGTCCCAGGTAGACAAGATATCTCAGCCCATACGATCTCTTCCTGGCTAAGATGGGTAATACGTTCCGCCTACCAAGATCTCTGCCCCGACACTGCTTAGCGACTTCACATAAGGGCCCACGAGGTCAGAGCCATGGCTGCCAGCGTCGCCTTCGACCGCAACTGTGCTGTACGAGACATCGTGGCTGCCGTAGGCTGGCGGACCGAGTCGCCCTTCACCCGGTTCTACCTCCGAAACCTGGCTGGCCAGCGAGATAACCTGGCCCTGGTGGGGGACATCGCGGCGGCGCAATACTCCCTCCCGGCACCTTGGTGCCGTTGGTAATCCTTTGGCTAAAATTACCGGGAGCTTGTGCCGGGGAGGACGGGTCGTGCTAGCTCGGTGGGTTACTGGGTTATGCGACGCCCGCCTCCTTTTCGCAATTCTTCCATTGTAGTAATGGCATTGGTAATGTTTTTGAGGAAACAAATTAATTTGTTTTCTCAAAACACATTACCGATGGTATTACACTTAGGGGAATGGTTCTTAGCTAGCCTAATTTTAGCCAAATTTGGTTGTGTCCGTATACGGTATCGTTGGCAGGAGTGGGGCGCCATAGAATAGGCCCCCGCCAGAATAGCCTCCCCTTCTTCCCATCCGGTGCGAAAATACCCGTCATACCTCAGTTTAGTTCTTAGCTGGCGCCGAGTTCGGTTGTGTCCACTTCGTGCTCCGTGCTGACTTGAACCGGTCTTCGACCTTGGTTGGATTGCGCCTTCACTCGGCGGCTACTTGTCTTCGCCTGGGTCTGTTCGACACTGTGCCTGGCGGTTTCTGGTGACGGGAAACTTAGCAGTGGGGACTGGGCCTTGCGGTTTCTGAGCACTGCTTCGACTTGCTGCCCGGTCGGACTTCGCGGCGAGCGAGCCCTTGCGTCGGGGTCTTCACTTCGCTGGACAGACGTGGGTTGACACCGGTCTCGACATGGCCAGGTAACATCTCGGTACATGCCCTCGACCGGCGCTCTGGGGGGGAAAGAGCGCCGAGCGTCGGCACGTTGGTGCACTCGCTTCGTTTTTCGAGTAGGCTCGATACATTTTGCGCGCAGTCACTTCTTGCGTGTCCTTAGAGGCCACGCTCGCTCGTCCTTCATTCTGCTATCTTGTTTCAGATACCAGGTTCGTACCTGCACGATGTGTCGGGATTTTCAGTGGCCCTCAGATGAACACGAGTTTTGCCTTCCCTGCTCCGGCTGCGATTCCAACCATACTTGTGATGTCTGCGCCTCATGGCCGGAAGAAGCGTGGTCAGACCTGTGGCGTTTCTACTGCAGGGAGCGTCCGACGCCTATGCAAGACCGACCGACGCGGACGGCCAGCCCTAAGGAGAGAACCCAGTCAGTCACAGGGACTTCGTTGTCCCGCAGAGACTATTCCAAGCCTAGCAGAAATAACCCGGCTGAGACGGCCGGAGGCCCACAGGTGGAACCTAAGTCAGTAACAGGGACTTCGTTGTCCCGCAGTGACTACCCCAGGCCTAGCAGAAGTAGACTGGCTGAGACGACCGGAGGCCCACAGGTGGAACCAAAGTCAGTAACAGGGACTTCGTTGTCCCGCAGAGACTATTCCAGGCCTCGCAAAAGTGACCGGTCTCAGACGACCGGTGGCCCAAAGGTGGGACCTAAGCCAGTGACAGGGACTTCGTTGTCCCGCAGAGATCATTCCAGTCCTGGCAGTAGTCACGGGGCGGAGACGGCCAAATGTACGAAGGTGGGCCCCAAGTCGGTGACAGAGACTGTGTTGGCCCGCGGAGAGTGTACAAAGCCTACCAGAGAGCGCCGGTCAGAGGCCTCTAGAGGTTACATAGGGACTTCGTTGTCCCGCAGAGACCATAGGTCTCCTCCGAGAGATCGATCCTTAGAGACGACCACGGACACCTTTGGGGGGCCCAAGGCAGGGCCTTTACCTGTGGCGGAGAAGGCACCGGAACCTGGAAATGCGTCAGCGGGTGAGTTAGCTGACACGTCGTTAGTGCTAGTAACGGCTACCATTGATAAGACCGCAGAGATGGCGGCTCTTGGCGACACCACGACGCTACCAGACTTCGCTCGCTCAGACGATCGCAGGCTCGACAAGTATAAGCGCCTGCGGGAGGGACGGCTGTCCGGGACTCTGGTCCATTATGAGCAGAGATACACGCCCTCGAGTGCGACCTTGGTAGCCACCTCGCCACACGATAGAGCGGACAAACGACAGACAGAGAGATTTCCGCCTTTGCGAGACGCAGGCCCCCGCAGGGTGGACAGGCCGGGTTTGGACACGCGCACTACCTCCAGATCCCAGGTTAGGGGTGATGCTTCTGTTTCGCCGTTCCGAGCGCGGGGCCACAGCACACGCGGCAGATATAGTTTGGAAAGACGACCCTCGACATCACGTCGGGATCCTGATCGCCGCTTTCGTTCGAGAGAGCTTAGCTCTTCGGACTCGAGTTGCTACCCCTTACCACGCAGAGACACTCAAAGGAGATCGAGTCCGAGACGGCACGCCAGTACAGTGGACTCTTACCGTCATGTTAGCCCTCGTTCCTTTCGTCATCACGCCTCACGGGAACCCCGTGATAGGCGCCGCTCAGCGACTCGGACAAAACAGGACTCACGTCGGTCCCGGCGGACTTCGCACAGTTCCCGCTCTTAGCGTCACGCCAAGCGCTTCAAGTCTCTACCGCAACCGCCTGGATTTCGCGACATCCGGGATGCCCTGTCGACTCATCTACTGCAGGGTTCGCTTGGAGATACGGGATTCTTCTCGGACCACAAGTGGCCGGCGGACCTCATGATAGCTTTCCAGCAGAAGTGGTACGCAGGACACTCTCAGGCCTTTGCTTGCCCTCTGCCGGAGGTGGATCCCTCAGCGACTTCCTGTGCGGGCCTTACTCGACAAAAAGAAAGAGCGGTACTCCCCCCTGGACTGACTAAGACGGCGGTACTCATCCGCAATGCGCTAGCTTCGGCAGGGTTCTTGGACTTGGCGACTCAGGCGATAGTTCGACGGGTGGAGGAAGCTTGGAGCCCTACCATCGCACCGCTCTTGACCGACATCTTGGCCTTGACCGTGTCTTGCAACCGCGCAGCCTACCACACCTCGGTCAACGCGATGACGGCGGCGGCCAACTGCGACCTCATGCGGCGAGATGCTGTTTTACAAGCCTGCTCACTGCCGTCGGAGATCAAGAACCAGCTGCGGCGGGCCCCGCTGGGCAACGAGCTCCTCTTCGGCCCTCATTGGCAGTCGGTTAAGGATTCCAGCAAGGAATTGTGGCCCACCAGGTTCGCCCCGCCCCGCTTTCCTACAACCCGCAGGCCCGCGGGTCGAGGCTTGCGGACCACCAGACCCAGCGGTCGCCCCTTTACCAGTCGTGGACGTCTTCCCCCCCGCCAACCGGCCTTTGGTCGCCCCCGACGACCTAAACCTGGCCCCGCAGACGCCCCCGTCCCCACCCCCGCTTGGCCTAGACCTGCCCGCCGTCCGTTCGGGCGTGGTAGGGCCCGATGACTACACTCCGATCACGTCTCCCCCGACCGCTTCCGGGTCCCCTGTCGGCGGGAGACTAGCACTTCACAGCGACGCTTGGACCTCGCTGTTTTCCGACGACCCGTGGATCCTCTCGACAGTTTGCCAAGGACTACAGCTGTCATTCCGCTCACCCCCTCCACTGCGCCGTTCTCCACTTTGGACGTCGATGCCCGCCGACTCGCTCAGAGCAGAGGCGCTACGCAACGAGGTGGCTGCACTTCTCCAGAAGAACGCCACAGAGGTAGTCAGACGCCACGACTCTCCGGCCTTCTACAGTCGTCTGTTCGTGGTTCCCAAGCCGGGGGGCAAGTGGCGGCCGGTCATCGACCTCTCCGCACTAAACAAGTTCCTCGTCGCCCCGCCGTTCCGGATGGAAACCGCTCGAGCTCTGCGTTCCGCGGTGCAGCCGTTCGATTTCGCCATCAGCCTCGACCTCGCAGACGCCTATCTACATGTTCCAATGCACCCGGCGTCCAGACGCTTCCTTCGTTTCGCCTTTGCCGGAATCGTCTACCAGTTCCGCGCTCTACCCTTTGGTCTCAACCTCAGCCCGTGGGTGTTCACCAGGATCATGGATGCGGTCGTCGCCAGGGCCAGAAGGACGAGTTCAAGCCCTACGTCCAACTACCTCGACGATCTTCTCCTACGAAACCAGGTGGACTCCGCCTTGGAGAGAGACCGAGACGCACTCCTGGACCTCCTCGACTTCCTCGGGTTCATCGTCAACAGGGGCAAGTCCGACCTCTCCCCGTCCCGCTGTTTCGTCCACCTGGGAATGGAGTTCCACACCGATCTCAACTTAGTGCGACTCCCGGAGACGCGTATACAGAAGATCAGCGATCTGGCGCGACAGGTGGCTCAGCAGGACAGGGTCTCTGCACGGGTGTGGCTACAGTTGCTGGGCCTGATGAGTGCGGCTTCAGACCTGATTCCCCTGGGACGTCTCTATTCCCGACTGCTCCAGTTGCACCTACTACTTCATTGGCGACCCTCGAAGGACGACATCGACGCTCTGATTCCGGTTCCCCCGATGTTACTCCCACACCTGAGGCGCTGGGCGGACCACAACTGGCTGGCTTCGGGAGTCTCCCTTTACACACCGCCTCCCAGCTTGTCCCTTTGCGTCGACGCAAGTCTCACCGGTTGGGGAGCCCATCTGCTACCGGCATTCACGACAGCCTCGGGGGTATGGCCCACGGATCTTCTGACCCGACACATCAACTGGTTGGAGTTGCAGGCGGTGTGGCAGGCGTTGTTGACGTGGGACTCTCAGCTCCAGGGTCAGGAACTGCTCGTGCTGTCCGACAACTCCACAGTCGTCGCTTACCTACAGAAGCAGGGCGGTACGTGCTCCCCTTCTCTGTGCATCCTCCTGTACCAGCTGCTTCGTTGGTGCGAAGATCGGGGCATCACTCTGCGCGCCAGACACATCCCAGGTCATCTCAACGTGCTGGCCGACTCCTTATCACGCCGCGGACAGCTCCTACACACAGAATGGACACTGCGGCCGGACATCTTCCAGTTGATCGCGGCCAGATGGGAAGCTCCTATGATCGACCTGTTCGCCACCCGTTGGAACCACCAGTTGCCGCTGTTCGTCTCGCCGGTTCCAGATCCTCTAGCTTGGGCGGTCGACGCACTGTCCATTCCCTGGGACGGGCTCATCGCCTACGCTTATCCGCCGACGGTGCTGGTTCCCAAAGTCCTCCACAAGCTTCGCGGCTGCAACACGATTCTGTTCCTGGTGGCGCCCTTCTGCTGGAGCAAGTCGTGGACAACGGACCTGCTCAACCTAGCCACCAGTCCACCTCTTCAGCTTCCTACGCCTCGCACGATGCTCAAGCAACCTCGACAGCCGCTGTTTCACCCTTGCCCGGAGCGCCTCCTTCTACACGCTTGGAGGTTGTGCGGCAGGCCCTCACCAGAAGAGGCTTCTCAGGTGACGCAGTGGAAGCTATCGCTGCTGCACGCAGACCCTCTACCAGACGAGTCTACGAGGGGAAGTGGAAGGTGCTGTGCGACTGGTGTGGTGACAACAACCTTAACCCCACCGAGTTGACGATGCCCCAGCTGGCGGAGTTCTTCCTCTGGCTGTTCAACTTCCAGAGTTTGGCGCCTATTACCATCCGGGGTTACCTGGCAATGATTGCTGACACCTACCGCCACCTGGGCCGGACAGACCCTGGTGCCTGCAAAGACCTGGCTGATCTCATGACGCACTTCGGTTTACAACGCCCGGCGCTACGGTCACTGTTGCCTAGATGGGACCTGCCTTGGGTGCTGACCTGGCTCAACTCTGCCCGTTTTGAACCCCTACAGTTGGCAAGCTTACCGGATGTAACTAGAAAGACGTGCTTCCTGTTGGCCCTTGCTACCGCTTCCAGGGTCAGTGAGCTTCACGCGCTGTCCACACGATCAGATTGTCTGCAGTTCCGGACTGACGGCTCGGTGCAACTGCTACCTGAACCATCCTTTCTCGCCAAGACGCGGTCGCCTCTGACGACCCCACAGATGGTGACCATCCGACCTTTACGTGTGACAGAATCCACCCGGGAGTCCAGACAACAGGACCCGGTGAGAGCCTTGCGTGTGTACCTGCGACGGACCAGACCGCTGCGCAGAAGACGGACCCGCCTTTTTCTCCCTCTGTCCCCAGGTAGACAGGACATTTCCGCCCAGACCATCTCCTCATGGATTCGTTGGGTGATCCGCTCGGCCTATCAAGACCTCGCGCCAGAAGTAGCCCAACGTATGCACATCAGGGCGCACGAGGTCCGAGCCATGGCCACAAGTCTCGCCTTCGACCGCAATTGTGCAGTGAAAGACATTGTGGCGGCCGTGGGATGGCGAGCGGAGTCCACATTTGCCCGATTCTACCTGAGGGACCTCTCCACCCAGCGGCAGAACCTCACGCTGGTGGGAGACATCGCAGCAGCGCAACACTCCCTCCCGGCGCCCTAGGCGCCGTAAGTACCTTAGCTAAAATTATCGGGAGTTTGCTGTACGAGGGCGGGTCTGTGGGCTGTGTCGTTGGCAGTGGGGGCGATAGGGCGGCACCCACCTCCTCTTTGTGATTCTCCCTAAGTGTAATACCATCGGTAATGTGTTTTGAGAAAACAAATAAATTTTTCAATTAAAATATATTTTTTTGAAAAATACTTACCGATGGTATTACTCGAAGGTCCCTCCCACCGGCCCCGCTTGCCGCGGTTGGCTAAGAAGCTAAACTGAGGTATGACGGGTATTTTCGCACCAGATGGGAAGAAGGGGAGGCTATTCTGGCGGGGGCCTATTCTATGGCGCCCCACTCCTGCCAACGATACCGTATACGGACACAACCAAATTTGGCTAAAATTAGGCTAGCTAAGAACCATTCCCCTAAGTGTAATACCATCGGTAAGTATTTTTCAAAAAAATATATTTTAATTGAAAAATTTATTTTTCTCTAAAATGTATTTTTTCGAAAAATACTTACCGATGCCATTACTCGAATTGCCCTCCCACCTGCCCCGCTCGCCGATGGCGACTAAAAGAAGAAAACTGGTTTGGCTGTTCTCGGGTGGGAGGGGAGGCTACCTCGGGTGCTAGGTCACGGCACCCCTAGGTGGCCTCCCCTGGCCCTAAGGGTACACGTCCTAAGTTTTTGGGCTAAAATTATATAAGCTATAGTTTGTTCCATTGTAGTAATGGCATCGGTAAGTATTTTTCAAAAAAATACATTTTAGAGAAAAATTCATTTTTTATGCTGTCCATGTTGATGTTAGACAGTTTTAAATCCAAGCGGAAAGCCTAAGAGATCTATCAAAACTGGCTAAAGAAGGCTAGTCAAGTTTAACTTCTGCCGCTGTGGTGTTGGGTTATTTTTCCACCATAAAGAGACAGTAACTTGTGTATCGGACAACTAGCATGCCTTTTCAATTTCATTTGTGTTTTCTTTTTATTTGTTTATTATTTTTTGGCTGGTTTGTTTAGATGCAGACTACAAGCGTTTCTTAGAGTCCATTGAAAACCCGGAATCGGAGCCGCAGATGTCTCTGGACACATACCTGGAGGAACTGGAAGAAAAGGAGCGCCAGCAGAAGGGTGAGGGTTTCCGTTCCAACACACAACCTTGTCAGTCATTGGTCAACTTGTCTGTCACTGTGTGATGTCAACTTGACTGTCATTGTGTGAGGTCAACTTGTCTGTCATTGTGTGAGGTCAACTTGTCTGTCATTGTGTGAGGTCAACTTGTCTGTCATTGTGTGAGGTCAACTTGTCTGTCATTGTGTGAGGTCAACTTGTCTGTCATTGTGTGAGGTTCTGGAAGGATTCGAGGTGGTGGCTGCAGGGTTACAGTAAATCTGAAAGGGATGCCATGCAGGCACCTTGCTTGGCAAGAAAAGAGAAGTCTTAAGACGTGCTCCCTCGAGAGAAGTCTTGAAGGGCCAAACAGTGTCAGCTGTCACTACAGCCACCTAACCCTTTTCATCCAGGTACACTATTGCTTGAGATAAATTTGACTAATATAGTTCAAGGGTGGTGCCAGAATAGCTTGGCGCCTCAGGCGCCAAGCTGTTCTGGCACCACGCTTGAACTGAAACGGTTGATCTATCTTGTAATCTGTAATGTAGCCTTCATAGGACAACAAGCACTTTTTAAAAAACTCCGCCTCAGGCTGTACTGGGTTAAATGATGGTTTTTGAATGACAAGTGACCTGTCATAATGGTGGTCGCTCACAACAGGTACTGCTGTGCTTGATATTAGTCTTGCAATAGAAAGGGATGGCTGTAGCGAGGTTCAGTTCAAGAAAATAAATTCGCTGTACAGAAGAGCAGCCAAACTCATTATTCCTAGCTCATCTCTACCCACTGATGCGAGGCTTGAGGCAACTGGACTCCTTCCTCTTGACAAACACTTAGTATTAACAAGTGCGTACTAGTGCACAAAGCTCTTAAGGGTAAGGCCCCCGGCTACTTATCGGAACTTTTTACTCTTACTGAGAAGAGATACAGCACCTCTCGGAGCAACCTGAGCATAAAACGGCCCCGCATTGATTTGTATAAATCCATTTTGTCATACTCAGGTGGTTTCCTGTGGAATTCTATTCCTCTGCATCTACAACAAATTAATTCCCTAGCTGCTTTTAAAGCAAAACTGTACAAGCACTTATCCAAGGAAACGTAAATTTAATTATCTCGTGTTGTCTAAACATAATATATTTTAATTTCTTTTTATGCAACTATTATTTTTATTATACCATTTGCGTTCACATGCCGTTTGTGGGGGTGCTTCCCGTATAGACCTGGTCAGGGGATGCAGTGCCGGTGCACAGTTTATTCAAACGATGTGCTTAGTATGTCATTCGAGTGAAAGTATATTTGTAGCGTGCCCCCTGGGTGGGAGTGTCTGGGGGAGGGCTCCCGCAAACGGATATTATGACACGTGCAAACATCTTCGTATGGGTACCTGTGTGTTTTGTTAAATCATTGTTGCAGTTTGTAGTGTTGTAATTCGCATTACTTTCGATGTTGTTTGTGAGTGTAATGTAGCTTTGCCTGTTATTATATGTCAGTAGATGTAGCAAGGACAGATTGGAAGAAAGGCCTGTGCGCCTAATATCTCAATCCTTGATAAATAAAGTTTCAGTCAGTCAGTCAGTCAGTCCTCTCTACATGGTGCTAATTCGGTTGTATTATCCCGCAGCTGCCAGTGGCAACAAGATACAGACGCCCCTCCTGGATTTCCTCAAACGTCGCAAAGAAGAGAAGAAAATAGCGGTGCTGGTAAGTTGTCAGAATTTGACCTTCACTAGAACTTGTGCTTAGTTGACTTGTTGAAAACCATAATGTTCGACACAGTTTTACCCCCCACCTCCCACCCCCCCCCCCCACCCCCTCTCCCCATGTCTTCTTTTAAGACCTCTTTTTGTGTCAAAAAAGGGGGTTACTGAGCATGAGTGAATAGCTGATGGTGGTATACTGAGCATGAGTGAATAGCTGATGGTGGTAAAAGGGGGTTACTGAGCATGAGTGAATAGCTGATGGTGGTAAAACAAAAATATTTCACCAGCTGTATATTCAAGGAATCGTTGCAGAAACTTCGTGAAGAGCGCAAGCGTCGAGATGTGGAGCGTCGTCGCGCTAAAGACGACGATCGTCGGCGACGTAAGGATGGGGGGCGTGATTCCGGCCGGGATCGAGATCGAGATTGGTACTGGGAGGAGTCGTCACGAGACCGCGAAAGAGACAGGGACGGACGCAGGGAGAGAGACAGAGACAGGCACGGGGAGAAAGAGAGAAAGAGAGATAAGGAGAAAGAGAGAGACGGAGACAAGGAGAGAGACAGAGATCGCGGGGACAGACAAGAGGACGGTTCTCAGCTCGCGCAGCAACCTGTCAAGGTAACACCTGGGCTTGTGTCACTGTCATGGGTGACCGTCTTCAATCCTGGAGACCTTTAGCCAGTCCATTTCATCTGCAAGAGACATAAATTCTCATGAGCCCCTGCTGACGCAGGGGCTCATGAGAATTTTTGTCTCTTGCTGGCCATGGATCATGGAGCATAGTGAGTCCATGGACCTTTTGTAGTCATTTCAATTTTTTGCACCGTCCGCCGTGTACTTTATTATGGTGGTTTACAGCAATAAAAGTAAGAACTGTATATCATCACCAAAACAGACAGCGTTGTTCATGATAGTCCTGAGAAAAAAAGAAAGTGTCGACGTCCGCAATCATGTCACTGCCTAGAAAATCAGAACCATAGAGGCCATGATTGTGTTTGGTCTGTCCAGACAATATCTTCAGAATTATTTGATTGATTTTCTTCAAACTTGACATATATTAATGGGAAGATGTACCAACCTTGTTAATTTCTGACAGGTCACCCTCCGTTTTTCACGCTCTAGCATACCGCAGTATCTGATACAATGTGTACAGGTTTCTGGCTCCCACAGGAATGCACAGTCGTCAGTGAACCAAAGGTCCTCAGGCCAACATTACCCTATGCTGGCTGGCCCACAGCTGTGCGCAGACCAGCTAAGGCTGATTTCAGGCAGAGGACATTTTGCTCGCCAAGCTTTTACATAAGTCTATGTAAATTCAGGACTCCAGTACTGCGATCACGGATAGTGTGTTCTGACTGGTCATGCTGCCGGCTACCACCACGATATTTTGAGGTTGACCGGTATTACTAAAGGAGATTTTATGATGAACCCTTTTGCTGTCGGAATCAACGTGACAAAACGGCTGCCGACAGCCAAAGGGTTAGGATACATTTTTGTCTTTCTCTGTAAAACTGTATTCCTCTGTTTTGCATTTTTTCAACAGGTTCTGAAGAACATGGAGAGAGAGAAAGAGAGGGAGAAGGAACGTGAATCATCGCGTGAAAAAGACTCGGCAAGACTACGCGATGACAGAGATGGCAAGAACAGCGGGCGTGAGAACCTTCGCTTCTCTAAAGAAAACCGTGAGCGGGAGAGGGCTGAACGTGAGAAAGGCGGCAAAGGGGAGAAAAATGTGCCACCTGAAAAGGGGGCACCACCTGAAAAGGGGAAGCCACCCGGAAAAGGGTCATCAGGGGGCCGGGGAGGGGAGAAAGGGAGGCTACTGCGCGATGACCGACCAAATGACCGATCAAGGCAGTCTCAAGACCGAGACAGATATTACGATGACAGACCTCATTCTTCTCGTGGGGAATCCGGGCGCGGTTACGGTCCAAAGGATCGAGACAATGACAGAAACAAGAACAGAGACCGCGTGGCCGACCGTGACCGAGACAGGGAAAGATACAAAGGGGACCGTGAGAGGGAGAAGAATCGCGACAGAGACAGAGATGCTGATCGAGATCGCGACAAGTTCCGAGACAGGGAGAAAGAGAGAGATCGACGACGTGAGAAAGACAGGTGAGGCTAGGGGCCCTGATTTTTGTATGTGTTGAAAGTCTGTTGCCAGTTTCAAAGCCAAAACGTGGTACACGTAGGTACTTGGTAATATGACCTTCTATGTACATGTGTATACTAGTTTGGTTGATTGCTCCTAGATGCCAGAAAAATGTGCATCTGTTGACAATATAGGTTTTGCAGGTAATGTAAATAAACTTAGTACTTATGTAAACAAAAACCAAAAAAAACAACAGCAAAACACCTGCTTGTTGCTTATTTTTTTGAATGTCAAGGTCACACACAGAAGGTCGGAGACATTTTGTGAACCAGTCATACAGGTGTCTCGCAACATGAAATCAGTAATGATGATTTACAAACAGCAACACCATGAAAGCTTTGCTGTTTTTGTTTGTTCGTATTCTGGTTTCTCCGTGTGTCTCAGGGCTGGATCATCGAGCGAGAGAGAGAGAGAGTGTGATGATAATATGAAATGAAAACCTCATTGGTTTGCTGTACTCTTTTATTAACCCTATAAGCCCGAGGTCCCATTTCTCAAATGTTGAAGGTGTTGCCTAATGACTATGTACCAGTTGCACTAGATTGATTGACCATGATAATTCAAGGGTAGTGCCAGATTAGCTTGGCGCCTTCAGGCGCCAGGCTAATCTGGCACTACCCTTGAATTATCATGGTCAATTCATCTCCTGCCGTAGGGACTCGGGGCTAACACTCCACGGCCGCATTTCCAAAATTTTGAGGTGTCGCCATATGACTGTACCAGTCGCAAGAGGTGGCTCGACCCTGATGATTCAAGGGTAGTGCCAGATTAGCTTGGTGCCATCATCTGCCAGGCTGATCTGGCACTGCCCTTGAATTATCATGGTTGATCTATCTCCTGCCAAATGGATTATTATTATTATTAACCCTCTCAAGGATGCACTCACCGGTACCCGTGACCTCATGCACAAGGGATTTAATTTTGCTTTGTTTGACAGCGCTGGGTCGCAGAGCAAGAGAGAGGTCGGTGCTGAGGGTAACGTGGGTGGCGGGAAACGTCGAGCTGAGCAGAATTCTGGCCCTGACCGCGATCGACACCGAGTGAGTACAAATACGAGGTGCATGTGTTGTTTTCGTGTTTTGGACTTTGAGTGGTACTCGTGTCTGCATTAACACTGTTTATATCAGGAGCTGGGGATCTTTTGTTCACTGTATGTGCACTTGAGAATCAGACACCTGCGTACATGCGATGCTGCGGTGAACTAGACTGCGTGTAGCTGAGGCTGGCCTGAAAAATACCTAAGAAAGAACAGGGTCCGTACAGTCTGTGAACGTTTGTGAAAGTTGTTAAAAAATGACAAGGCTTTTTTCAGGGCCCTGGAAAGTTTGTCAATTTCAGTCCTTTTTCTTAAAGTCTGTGAAAGTTTGTAAAAAATGACAAAGTGCTGGCAAACTTTTGTCTACTTCTTTTCTTTTTCTCCCCCAATTTGTGACTATTCCATTGCGAACGATCATGCTGACGCTTGTTGCAAGTGATCGATATTTAGCTCTGATCATAAAGTGACTGCATGGCCTTTCTGCCGAACATTCTGATTGGCTGTTTATGCGTCTACAAGCTCCGCCATTCGCTAAGCGTTCTTTTATTTTGGTATCTCTTCATGCATTAGGCACGAAAGTTTCAAATGAGCTGCTGATACAGAGTGATCTAATTAAAGTGTGTAAACCTTCAGGCTTTAGTTTGGGTTTGTGAAACATTTATGAAAAGTTTGTGAACTTCGTCTCTGCTTTTCTGTACGGACCCTGAAGAAGGAGATGCGCTTAGAAAGGCCGAGTACAGCTGTGTTGTGCATTTGTCCTGTCTAAGCATGTTTGTTTTTTCAGTATTTCTTTGCACGTTCAACATTAGGTAGTCACCTTTTTGCTCAAGATTTTGAGACTTACTAGTATGTGGGAGTGGTTGATTGCCTTCTCATGCTGTTGCTTGGTGTGAAAATAAGATGGGCTGTTTGAAGTGCGTGCATCTGTTACAGTCTTTATCTCTCGACTGTTTTCTGTTACAGTCTTTATCTCTCGACTGTTTTCTGTTACAGTCTTTATCTCTTGACTGTTTTCTGTTACAGTCTTTATCTCTTGACTGTTTTCTGGTGTTATGTATGTATGTGTTGTTTTGGACACTGTTTTCTAGTGTAATGTTTGTGTGTGTGTGTGTGTGTGTGTGTGTATGTATGTGTTGTTTTGGACACTGTTTTCTAGTGTAATGTTTGTGTGTGTGTGTATGTGTGCTTTGTGTGTGTGACTGTGTGTGTGTGTGCTGTGTGTGTGTGTGACTGTGCGTGTGTGTTGTTTTGGATAATGAGGTGTGGACGGACTGTGATGACTATAGCCCCTTTATGGAAGTAGACGCCACCGGTGACTGTATGCACATGGGGATGAACCCTTTGGCTGTTGGTAGTTGTTTTTGTCACGATGATTCCTGCAGGAATAGCATCCTGCAGGTATAGCATCCTGCAGGAATAGCATCCTGACATCCTGCAGGAATCATCGTGACAAAAACCACTACCAACAACTAAACGGTTATATAGAATGTAGTTGGTTTGTTGTGTTTGATGTGGGTTACCACTACCAGCCTGGACTTCGTGTATTCCAATGTGGTTGCATGCACAATTTGCCCTCCTCTTTTCAAGCTGCATGCCTGTTGCAGAGTGTGTTTTTTTTGCAGTGAATTGTTAATTTTTTTTCCAAATCTTAAAAAAAAAAAGAAGTTTTATGTTGCTTGCCTTACACACAAAAAGCTGCAGGTAGTCGAATTTGGATCAGAATTCTGCAGCTGACTTCCGCAAGTGATTGCGAATCTTGGTGTCTGCAGTGACGGTTTGAACTTCCATAGGTGCATATTTTGTGGAGAGGAGGGTTGAATGTGCATCAGTCAGATCAGAAAATACCTCACTACCGAAGCTGCCACCAAACTCGCTGTCTCTCTCATCTTATCTCGCATCGACTACTGCAACTCTCTCCTTTCTGGCCTTCCTCACTCCACCACTCTCACTCTCCAGTGCGTCCAGAACAATGCTGCCCGCCTCGTCCTCAGAAAGAAAAAATCCGACCACATCACTCCCCTGCTCAAGCTCCTTCACTGGCTCCCCATCCCCCAACGCATCCAATACAAGATTCTGTCTCTCTGCTACAAATCCCTGAACAACTACGCTCCTGCGTATCTCTTCAACTTACTTCACCCCTACACTCCTCCCCGCTCCCTCCGCTCCGCCTCTGACCCTCTCCGCCTCCTCATCCCCCACACCAAACTCAGCACTTTCGGCCCCCGCTCTTTCTCAGTATACGGTCCAACCACCTGGAACACTCTCCCACTCTCTCTCCGTCAGAAACACTCGCTCTCCTCCTTCCAGTCCGCCCTCAAAACTCACCTCTTTCAACAGTTCTAGCACTATATCACCACACTCCCCAGCCCAAGCTGACCGTCCTAATGTATCTTCACTATTTGTGTTACGTGAGTCATTGTCTAAAGCGTGCGCATGCGTGTGCGAGTTGTGAGTGCGCGCTTAGAGTTATAATTATTATAAGATAAGCGCATTATAAATACCGTAATTATTATTATTATTTTATTATGTAGGTATCAGGTATTTGTGTGATGTGTCGGTATCTGTCTTTGTGCTCTTGTTTTGGTTTGTGTGTTTGTGTACTTTGGGTTAACCCATTTAGACCAAATGCACTACAGCAGGAGATGGATCGACCATGATAATTTAAGGGTAGTGCCAGATTAGCTTGGCGCCTTCAGGCGCCAAGCTAATCTGGCACTACCCTTGAATTATCATGGTCGATCCATCTCTTGCAATTGGTACATAGTCATCAGGTGACACCTCCAGAACTTGGGAGATATGGCCTTTGTCAATTGGTACATAATCATCAGTGACACCTCCAGAACTTGGGAGATATGGCCTTTGTGTTAAATGGGTTAACACAGTTAAGACTTGCTGCATCCAGATACACGGACGGATAAAGCCAGATGTCTGAATCCAGCAGGTGACTCAAGTGTTAGTGTTTGCGTGTGTTTTGTTGTTACTGTCGTCATGGATATTTTTCTTTCCAAGAGGCCGGTCCAGTGATGTGACGGTGTTGTTGACGCTTGTTTTCTGTTTTGATTCTTTCGTTCAACGTAAATCAGGGGGAGGGAACTCTAGGGGAGAAAAGCAGGGGGCCTGGCAAGGCCCACAACTCTGAGGGTAAGCCCTCCGACACCTCTGATAGCATAGACAAGGTGAAGGTCAAGGCCTCGGGCCGAGGCGGAGGTAGGGAGGAAGCGACTCCGGAGAGTGCGGATAGCGCCACCGACACTAAAGGAGACGGTGACGATCGCAGAAGAAAGCGAAAGGTAAATCCTTACTATAGTAACGCACAAACTTCTCCAAAAATATATATTATACTGCAACATGAGCTGTTTGCAAGAGACACAAATTCTCACGAGCCTCCGAGCTCCCAGACCCAGTTAGCAAAGGTCCTCGGGGCCCATGACACCCACAGTGGGCCTGCGCACACCTGTGTGCAGGCCCACTGCAGTCGTCATGGGCCTGAGGATGATTTGCTTCTTCTCGTGAGAATCTGAGGATCTTGCTTTGAGGATCAATGCCTTGTTAGGGTCAATGGCATACACACAGCAATGCCTTATGCTTCCCTCTTTCATAGGAACATCTTTACTAGCTCTGTGATATGTTCCTCGGCTGGTATCACTCCTGTAAGGCGTCGGGTATGTGGCGAAGAGCAACGTTTCCCAGTGCAGCACGTTTCAAATGTGTGGACTGAAAAAGCGCTGCCTGACAAACAGCACCAAATCACCTGGCAATAACCGTCACAGAACTAATCAGATCACGGCTGGTTGGCCAACATTTGGACTTTTTATTTTTTTCTGACTGTGACTCCTTATGTGGTCTACTTACAGAGTTTGCTTTTTTGTTTTGTCCTCTAACAACCTGTAACCCAAGTACTATGAAGGTGCCCCCCCCCCCCCCCCCCCATCCCCCCCCCCCCACCCCATTAAACAAGACCCTCATGCCAACGTTGGGCGCAGTGGGCCCACGCACTATTGTGTGCGGACCTACTGCAGCCAACGTAAGCCTGAATACATTTCCTTACTGGGTACCCCCCCCCCCCCCCCAATCTCCTCCCTCCCCCACCCACAGGCCCGATGAGGGGGGTTAGGAGATGGTAGACTAAGTGCGTCTGCCTGTCTACATTTCTTTGTCTAATATGTCTCGAACTACTGGACTGATATGAGTTATGAAAGTCCTTAGTAAAATGTAGAGTTATTAACAAAAGAAGTGCTGCATAACATGGCGTGTTGCTGCCAAAAAGTGCGCTGCATGTACCATGAAGGATGTTGTTGTAATTGTTTTGTTGTATGGATGCTAGGTTGTCATATTGAATGGATTTTTCTTCCATTTTGTGGTGCCTTTGCATGTCCTGTCATGGTTGATGTTGAAATGCTGTGGCATACGCTCGTGGTACGACGTGTAAATGTGATGTAGTGAAACATGTTTTGAGAAACCACTTTTATTGTAGTTTTTTTCCCTCAAAGGCGGGTGCTGCCACGAGGTGTGTGCCCGTGTGCTGCCTCAATGTGTGTGCCCGTGTGCTGCCTCGAGGTGTGTGCCCATGTGCTGCCTCGAGGTGTGTGCCCGTGTGCTGCCTCAAGGTGTGTGCCCGTGTGCTGCCTCGAGGTGTGTGCCCGTGTGCTGCCTCAAGGTGTGTGCCCGTGTGCTGCCTCGAGGTGTGTGCCCGTGTGCTGCCTCGAGGTGTGTGCCTGTGTGCTGCCTCAAGGTGTGTGCCCGTGTGCTGCCTCAAGGTGTGTGCCCGTGTGCTGCCTCAAGGTGTGTGCCCGTGTGCTGCCTCAAGGTGTGTGCCCGTGTGCTGCCTCGAGGTGTGTGCCCGTGTGCTGCCTCAAGGTGTGTGCCCGTGTGCTGCCTCAAGGTGTGTGCCCGTATTGACGGACAGAAAGAGTTACCTGCCATTAACCCTTTGGCTGTCGGGGGCGCATTTTGTCATCATGTCCGTCAGGAGTCACCACGACACAATGCGCTAGCGACAGTCGCAGACTTTTACTCAAGTGGCTACAGCTACCTGATTGGTGGTCCTTTACTCACTCTACCCCAACACCGAAATCCCTAAGTTTTGCCGTTGTCCTCTGAAGACTGCACTCTAGTGCAGGACACAGATCAACCATGATAGTTCAAGGGTGATGCCAGAATAGCTTGGCGCCCATAGGCGCCAAGCTATTCTGGCATCACCCTTGAAGTGTCATGGTCGATCCATATCTTGCTGTGGTGTGTCTGAGGCAGAATGGGTTAGTGGCGGGTGATCTTGCATAAGGGTGGTCTCTCATCACAGGTTGTGCTGTAGTTGCTGTGGTGGTGTGTGGAGTTACTAAAGCTGATGTCTTGTGTTTAGTCACTTGGCTGCTTCCTAGTTGAGTTTTTCACGTCCAGTGTCTTTTGGTGACTTGTTGGTGAATACCTTCCGTACCTTCCTTGTTCCACGTGTGCTCGGCCATTACTTTGCAAAAGCCAGCATGTCCATTTTTGAGAAAGCGAGATTTTGATTGCGTAGCAATGAAAATCCCGCTTTTCTCAAAAATAGACGCACTGACTTTTACCAGATGAGATAACCGCTGTGCTGCTAACAGTTGACTAAATAAAGGACTGAAGAGTCGAACGTCCAAAATCATAGACCACACACACCGTAGAAGTTGTACAAATCTTGATGTTGACTGCCACAGCATTGGTTGCTCTGATATTCACTTGCAACTGCGTCTTTCAAGCAGGAGCGGCCAGAGCGTCAAATCTACGTGCCCAGAAAAGCCCTGGAGCGGCGGCAGCAGGAGGCCACCAAGCCGCAGCCGGAGGAAAAGGACAGCGGGGGCGGGGGTGACGGGGTCAAGGTCGCGACGGGAGGCGGGGGAGCTCAGGAGGATGGCAAGGAGGGAGAGAGCTGAAAGATGCAGGCTTTAAGATGTGTGGTGATAGCCAGCTGAGGCTGCACAATAGATGACTTGTCAGTGCCAAGAAAATGAGAACTCCACCCGGCTGCAAGAGGTATAGATTCTCATGAGCCCCCGCAGTTGCGGGGGCTCATGAGGATCTATACCTCTTGCTGACACGACTTTGTCTCCATTGGAGTTGGACTCCTGGGGTTCCGTGCTGGTGAACTAACCAAGACGGCAGGAACACAAACTGCACCGACTGGTACTGCAGGGGTTAAGACAGGAAAGAGGAAATCCTGCAGCCGGAAAATGGACTGTAATGTGTGTGGACACTGCCCAAAAAAAGGTCACGCAGAAAACTGGGCAGCCTGTTGTGTTGGATAACATAGGCAGACATTTTGTTGACACTGCTGAACAGACTGATTACGTGATTGATGTGGCCAAGAAAGCCAGCCGGAAAGGTGACTGCGGAGCATGCAAAATGCAAAGAAAACCCCAAGAAAGAAAGAAAGATGTTTATGAAGGACTTGTCCTTTTTAACGCGTGCTTCTGTCTTTGTTGAGCATTTCTTCTTGGCCGAGACAACTACATCGGGCTGAACAATCCGTTACGTGCATGGTGTACATCAGCATCCGTCATCGATTGGCTGCAAGGCACGAGTCCCGACAGAAGTAGAAGCAAACAAAAAGGCATAAATCGTCATGAGTCCCGCTCCCCCCTCCTTCCCCCCCCCCCCCCCCCCCCCCCCCCCCCTGTGTGGGAGCTCATGAGGATCTACACGGTTTACCTTAATGACTTGATTGAAGAGGATTACCGGTACCCCAAGGAGTACTAAAGACAGGAGATGGGCTTCTGATGCCCAGCCTGTGCTAGCGAAGGCCATTGCATGCCTCTGCCTTAAGTGTTATTTACAGACTATTAAGCCGCTAACTGTTTAGTGGCAAGGTTTATTTAAGATTTAAAAGTACTAAACTATGTCATACAAGATTTTTTGGGACCAAAACCTTATGTAATGGGTCATGATAAGGCGTATTTGATACTGTTAATTAGAAGAGACTTTGTTGCAAGTAAACCTGCCATGCTAATATTTGAAGTTAAAATGAGCATTCTGTTTTCTTATAAATCCTCTAAATTGACATTATAGTAATTAATCCATAGAAAAAATTATTGACTCACCACCTACTCTGACATACGCGCCTTCTTGACTGATGTCTGCAGGAGCACTCCATTCCTTTGCTGGTCCTTCTCCAGGTTGTGCAGTCCATGCAAGAGAACATTTGACAGAGATCTGAGCAGTTTCTGACACTGTGACACACTGTCCAAGTTGTAGTATGATCCCATGGTTGACAGTATCATACATAGTCTCCGGCAACAGCATGCACGATGGTGGGCGTTTTTCACAAAACACAGCCCAACCTCAACCAGCTGGTATGTACACTCATGAGGAACTGTGAGAGAGCCTCGTGACACCTCCTGGATGAAATTCTTTACATCACTATTCACCAGGGGTTCCTCATCACTGAAACTGAGGTCTTCTGAACACTTCCCCTCCAGCCATCCAGCAACATAGGCACAGCAGCTTTTCTCGTTGTTGGTGAGCGTGACATCGGAGATGCTGTTTTCAATTGAAGCTGCATCATCAACAATTAGTGGCCCGATGCAATCATGAACTTTCGGCTGGTCATCCATCTCGACAGATTTGAGAAAGGTGGCTGCATGTCTAGCTAGGCGTTTCTTTGCAGCACCTGACACATCTCCAACGGTCATGAACGCGTTGCCTCCTGTTGACTGTCTGTACACGCCAAATTCCCCTTCAATCCGGTCACTTTGGATTTCCCGCAGCAACACATACGAAAATCCAGCTGTATCCAGGAGATGCCTACACAAAGCAGCTAGACCTCGCATTGTTTGGACCAGCGCCTTCTTGGTGTCGTGGGTCAAGCATTCAACACGAGAAGCTCCATGGCCAGAATTTGCAGCTTCAAACTGTTCAGCATATGTGTCCAGGGTTGTAGATGATGACACTTGCACTGCCCGGTGGGGATCCTTGAGTCGGGCGTCTTGGCCTTTGGATGACACGTTTACATGATTCCACCAATTCAGCACACTTTGAATGAAATCTGCTGTATCTTGGGACCCTTGGATTCTCAGTGCTGCAACCACTTTCTCATTGAATACTTTTAGAACGTGTTTGACATTCTGTAGCTGCAGCTTTGAAGGTTGAACTGAATCTTGTGTGAGTGGTGTCGTCTTCAAGATGCTGTTTTTCTCTGATTCATACAGCTTCTTCACATCTTGAAAAGATCCAGTGGGTTGTTCATCACCGAAGGTCAATCTCTGGCATTTTTCTGAAATAAACAATATGCACACAACATTTAATATAATGATGACTTCATTTTGTTCTTAGAAATTATTCATTTGGTCTTTTCTCCAATATTTAGATTCCATTTATATTAAATCGATCTTTTGTTTCTGTAATGTTCAATGAATATTAATAATTAATAAATTATACAGCCATGTCACACATGTATACAAAAACACAATTTAAATGAAATATTAAATTTATAAAATCAATCTCTAAAATTGAAATGTTTCATCAAACATGCCAGTAAATTATTACATATATAGGGATTCTTAAGCAAAAAAAAAAAAAGAAAATTTTTTTTTTTAATTCTTACCTGATATCCAATTGTTTCTGATGCACTTCAGAAGATGCACAGTATCAAACAGTAGGTACCATTTGCGGGTTTCATCGAGAGGATGGATTGCAGTGGCCGGACATTTTGAGTCTGTAGGTCGATCAAACAGTCTGCAGTATTGCTGATTGATTTTGTGATTGTCTGTGATTGACCCAACCACATTCCCACCTGCTTCTTCAACAATAGCAGCCGCTTGTCTCACTTTTTGGAACTGGAAAGCAGCAGTCAGTTTGTGCACTGGTGTGACTGAGACCATGACACTGGGCCCTCTGTGGATGCACTTCATCATTATGCAGAGCATAGATGTTGCCTTTGAATCAGGTTCGTTTGCAGCCATTCCACTCAGAACACCGCCAGAGAAGGCAAGTGTAGGGCGAATCTTGACTTCATCAACAAGCAAGAGTGCATTCTTTTGCTGCGGTTTGTTGATCTTCTGGAATGTCTTCAGTAGCACTCCATCTAGGTTCACAGAAGAAATCACTGCTTGCACCTTCCTTTTGTTGGGCATCATCAGGTATTCTCTCAGAAATTCAAACGAGCAATTAGGAAAAGATTCTACAGCAAAGCAGTAATCTTGGGTGGAATAACGTTTTTCACACAGAAGTTTCAGCTGATGCGTGATGAACTCCAATTTTTTTTGCTGCTTGCTGTCTTGGAATTCCAGTTGTTCGAGAACTGCTGCCATTTCAAGAATCTTGTCAACAGTAGGAATGACGTAATTCCTGACCGCGTGAACTGCTTCGTGGAACTGGGCGTAAGAAGATAATCCATTGTTTGGATGCAAAATTTTTCCAAGAGGTACTCTGATTTCTTTCTTGTATGCAGTGAGAATGAGAGGTGAGCAAAGTGTTGCCTTATTCTCAACTATGATCGTCGACTCACATTCTGTGAAATCCTTTGACATGAAGAGGAAAACAAACCTGTCATCAGTTCTTGAAATAACAATGTTGTCATACTTCTTCAGTTCTTTTTCAGGCACAAAGTCAGAAAATGATGTTATTTTGTCCTTTTTTAGGAAGTGCTGCAATTGCTTATCTTCTTGTTTTGATGGACGAGGAGGAGGTTTTGGGGTTGGCAAACATGAAATAGGCACATCAAAAATACTCGGAGGCTGTGTTGGTCTTGTAGATCCACCTGGTATTTTCACCATTGGTGCGTCGGAAGGCCAATGTCTTTCACATATCTAGTACTCCTTGCGGTACCCTTATTACTGTTTGGTCGACAGTGACCTCAGTATGTTAGATTGCTTCTGCCCCATCGCCCCCCTCTCCCTGCACCCCCCCCCCCCCCCTCCCCCAGAGATCAGCGCGTGTCTGAAACCAGGACGGATCTTCATTCACAGAAGGCAGAGAGCCTCGTGAGCCACACATTTGTGGGGGATTATGAAGCTCTATGCCTTTTAGTCGCTTCGTTTACTTCACCCTTTAGCCCTGCGGGTGCATTTTCATTTTCCAAATTTTGCAAGTGTCCCTTAACGATTATGTGCCAGTTGCAGGAGGTGGATTGACCATGATAATTGTGGCGCCTGAAGGCGCCAAGCTAATCTGGCACTACCCTTCAATTATCATGGTCAGTCTCCTGCTGCAGGGACTCGGGGCTAAATGGGTTAGTTGAGAAGGTGATTGGTGTTATATTTGATCGACAGCCCCCCCCCCCCCCCCCCCCCCCCCCCCCCCTCACACCTGCAACCACCCGTATTCTTTACAGCACCAGTTGCAGTGTGCACACAAAGGGTGCACGTTTTGTTTAGAAGGTTTGTTTCGCAAGTTGATCGGTATTGATAATATTCGATGGAAGTGTTGCATGCTGCTTGCAACTCCCGGCCCTGAGCTTTGTCGGCCCCAAGATCGGAAACGTTTTCAGTAAAAGACAGTGATTCTGAAATGGTCGACGCGATGTTAGGATATGTGGTGTGGGAGGGTGCATGGGTTGCCTGGATGTTTGGATATGTGGTGTGGGAGGGTGCATGGGTTGCCTGGATGTTTGGATATGTGGTGTGGGAGGGTGCATGGGTTGCTTGGATGTTTGGATATGTGGTGTGGGAGGGTGCATGGGTTGCCTGGATGTTTGGATATGTGGTGTGGGAGGGTACATGGGTTGCCTGGATGTTAGGATATGTGGTGTGGGAGGGTGCATGGATGTTTGGATATGTGGTGTGGGAGGGTGCATGGGTTGCCTGGATGTTTGGATATGTGGTGTGGGAGGGTGCATGGGTTGCCTGGATGTTTGGATATGTGGTGTGGGAGGGTGCATGGGTTGCCTGGATGTTAGGATATGTGGTATGGGAGGGTGCATGGGTTGCCTGGATGTTTGGATATGTGGTGTGGGAGGGTGCATGGGTTGCCTGGATGTTTGGATATGTGGTGTGGGAGGGTGCATGGGTTGCCTGGATGTTTGGATATGTGGTGTGGGAGGGTGCATGGGTTGCCTGGATGTTTGGATATGTGGTGTGGGAGGGTGCATGGTTGCCTGGATGTTTGGATATGTGGTGTGGGAGGGTGCATGGGTTGCCTGGATTTTAGGATATGTGGTGTGGGAGGGTGCATGGGTTGCCTGGATGTTTAGATATGTGGTGTGGGAGGGTGCATGGGTTGCCTGGATGTTTGGATATGTGGTGTGGGTGGGTGCATGGGTTGCCTGGATGTTTGGATATGTGGTGTGGGAGGGTGCATGGGTTGCCTGGATGTTTGTATATGTGGTGTGGGAGGGTGCATGGGTTGCCTGGATGTGTTTGCAAGTTGTGATCGAACGACAGAGGAGGATAGCTCGTGGTTAACACTCTTGCAGCCAGCGACACTGTAGCGGTGTGAAGGTGCTAAGCAAATCTGGCACTACCCTTGAATTATCATGGTCGATCCATCTCCTTCAACTGGTACAAAGGTGTTAGGCGACGCCTCTAAAATTGTGGAAACACGCCTGAGGGGTTCAACAGGTTTACTGTGGGGGTCAGCTGGCCATTCATATGCCTGTACCCTTGTAGGTTTTGTGGTGTTACGTTTATTTCGGGAAGCAGATGTTGAAGTGCATTTATGTTGACAAGCAAAAGGAATGCAACATTTTTGCAATCATTCGAAACACAAAGTGATTCCGATGATTTAAAAAATGTCATTTATTTTGCTCAGTATATATTTATAAATTGAAAGTACATTTGTAATAATTAATGCTACAAAGCAAGCAATGGAATTATGACATTTGTATATTCACTTTCAAGAGGATAAGTTCATTAATAATAATAATAATAACACATAATAATTACGTTTTAAAACTTTCTGCTTGGCTGAGACTAGTTACACAAATAAAAAATACGCATTGGGAAAAAAAAGAAAAAGAAAAAAAAAAAACCGACGAATACTTTCACAGTTGCTACCTGGGGGCCCGTCGCCATAAGAACAGTGCGGGCTATTAGACAGTTGCTCCGGCATAAACAATCACCACCTTAACTAGGATATAACTTCATAGTCATTTTTTTAAAGCAAGAGTAAAGCAATTTATAGCATCGTTTTCAATGTTTGCTCATTACAAGTACTCCCATCTTCGTGACTCAGGAAACACACGTACACACACACACACACGCACACACACACACACACACACACACACACACACACACACACACACACACACACACACATAACTCACACACCGTGTTAGGACTGTACCAGTAGGAAGGGACAACTCCCCACAGACTACAACTTGGTAGGACAATTACGGCCATCGTGCACAAAAGTACGCTTATATAAGTGTACAAAGACATAAACACATCTAGAGTTGCATTGCTATTCTGGCACCACCCTTGAACTATCATGGTCGATCCACATCTCGTAGCTCGTCATGACGTCCCTGGGTTAGTGCAAACTGGGCATGACGTCGTCAGGGACGTCATAGTACACCCGGCTCCTCTCGGACTGCTGACGCACAAAGTCAAGGTCGCTCTTGGTCACGTGGTCCGATGACGTCACTGGAGCCCAGAGCGTGAGCGTGTAACGGCGGGACTGGCGAAGCAGCCAGTCAAATTTCTCCCACGACTTCTTGGCCAAGACCTGCAACACAACACAACAGACTCACGAAATGTGTGCTAGGGTGGTATTCATGAAGGACGGAAATCGCTAGTCCGGTCTAAGGCAGAAGTCTTAGCCCACTGTCATGATGGTGAGCTAAGAGTAAGACTTCCGGATTAGACTGACCATAGGGCCAAAAAGCGGCATGAGTCAGCTTTTAGACATATGCAGCTACTAAGTTGAGACTAGGGGCTGGTTGCATGATTGAGCTTAGTCCTGCGCTAGCCACTAAGCAAGGTGCTCCGCTATAGCGCCACAACACTCACCCTGCTATAGCTTGCTTAGTGGATGCCGCAGGACTAAGCTCACTCGCGCAACTGGCCCCAGGCCGACGGTTTGTGTCCGGTTCAGTCACGTATATAACTCCTGGAGTGAGAGTCTGGGCAGTACAGAAATATCGTTCAACCTAGTTTCTACAGCATTCAAACACTTCATTCAGCTGCCATAGTTAAGAGACGAATAAATTTCTTGAAATCCGTGTAGAATGAACGTTTTCTCAATGAAAGATGAGACTCTTCCCCCCCCCCCCCCATAATGATGGGTCGATCAGTCAGTCTCAGTGCAAAAGGTCCTCGAGCCGCAGTTGGCCCGCGCAGATTCGTGCACAGGCCAAAAGCGGCCGATGTCAGCCCGGGGACGTTTAGCGCACAGTGACTTACCGCACGCACAGCGAAGGTGACCGGCTGCTTGACTCTGCGCGCCATTTTGTCCATCTTCTCCACCATGTCCCACGAGTACCCCTCATTGTCCTGACCCGCCACCCACCCAGAAGTCCAGCCCAGCGACAACGTCACTTCCGCCGGGAACATGGCGGCCACGGAGCGCAGGAAAGTCGAAGCATTGAGAGGGTCGTGAACGGCGTTCGGTCCCCTCACGACGTCCGCGTTGAGCCAGACAGGACCGTGCAGGAGGGAGCGTTTCTGTTCCAGAACCTTCAGTGCCGGCAAGATCACCTTAAATACGAAACCAGACGACAAATTCAAATGAAGGAAACTGACTCCTTTACGATTGTTATATTGTTTTCTTTGTGCAAGATCTCCACAAGAGGAAACATTAAGTGCAAATTTGGATAAGACGGAACGGTTAATTTCGTTACACAAATCGAAACCACAGAAAATAATCAGTTGTGGTCATGGTCGATCCATATCTTTTTGAGGTGTGTCGGAGGTGTGCGAGTTAAACTGACTGGTTTACCCCTGCAATTCCAGTGGTTGCCGAAATCTGTTAATTCTACGCCAAAGAACCCCCGCCGTCCCGGCAGAGAACATGGCTGCACAGTCGGAGCAGAAGAAATCCTTTTGAGCTGACCGACATGCATGACTGCTCTATGCGGATCTATGACACTTGTAGTGGAGTACCGGTCACTGTGTTTTGTAATTGGTTAAATGCGGGGAAATATTAACTATACCTCCGTACTCTTCAAGTCCAGTTTGATTCCCTTCTTGGAGGCCAGCACGATGTCCAGCCACTGGGCCAGTGTCGTGTTGCCCTGAGCGGCGTGGGGGCCGCGGTGGCTCATGACGGGCGTGTCTGTCTGCTGGGGAGTGCCCTGCCCTTGCAGTGAGACGTCCCCCTCAATCATCATCACGCCACCTTGCAACAGACACTTGATGGTGTTTCTTTTAACCCTTTGGCTGTCGGTCGCGGTTGTTGTCGAGTGATTCCTGCAGGAAGGGTTAGAGTAGGGTCCTGCAGGAAGGGTTAGAGTAGGGTTCTGCAGGAAGGGTTAGAGTCGGGTCCTACATGAAGGGTTAGAGTAGGGTCCTACAGGAAGGGTTAGAGTAGGGTCCTACAGGAAGGGTTAGAGTAGGGTCCTACAGGAAGGGTTAGAGTAGGGTCCTGCAGGAAAGGTTAGAGTAGGGTCCTGCAGGAAGGGTTAGAGCAGGGTCCTACAGGAAGGGTTAGAGTAGGATCCTGCAGGAAGGGTTAGAGTAGGGTCCTGCAGGGAGGGTTTGAGTAAGATCCTGCAGGAAGGGTTAGAGTAGGGTTCTGCAGGGAGTGTTAGAGTAGGGTCCTGCAGGAAGGGTTAGAGTAGGGTCCTAGGGAAGGGTTAGAGTAGGGTCCTGCAGGGAGGGTTAGAGTAGGGTGCTGCAGGAAGGGTTATGGTAGGGTCCTACAGGAAGGGTTAGAGTAGGGTCCTGCAGGAAGGGTTAGGGTAGGGTGCTGCAGGAAGGGTTAGAGTAGGGTCTTGCAGGAAGGGTTGGAGAAGGGTCCTACAGGAAGGGTTAAGAGTAGGGTCCTGCAGGAAGGGTTAGAGTAGGGTCCTGCAGGAAGGGTTAGAGTAGGGTCCTACAGGAAGGGTTAGAGTAGGGTCCTACAGGAAGGGTTAGAGTAGGGTCCTACAGGAAGGGTTAGAGTAGGGTCCTACAGGAAGGGTTAGAGTAGGGTCCTGCAGGAAGGGTTAGAGTAGGGTCCTGCAGGAATCACCTCTACAACAACGACCGACAGCCAAAGGGTTAAATATTGCGATAACAGTCATGACTGACTTATCTTCCAGATTGTCCCTTCGCTCCCGCCAATAAATTACAATGAACAGTGTGATTGTTTTAGCCAATATGTGATAGGTGCCTGCAGCAAACCTGTTTTTGAGTGACCACCCCGACCTAATGAGAGATCACCTGTCATTAAAGGCCATCATTCAGGTGGCTTTAATGACAGGTGCCACGTTTTGCCCTTCATGAGATTTCTCTTGAGACAGTCAGTATTTGTTTTTGAAAACCATTTTTTTTTTCTTTTGTTGCGAAAAATGTGATTCTTCAAAACGTGTTCTACGTCTGTATGCAAAAGATCATCATTGTGTTGAGGACAAGGCAAAGATATGAGCCATACTCTGCATTGCTCGTTCCAGACTGGTGACGTCATTCGCGCCGTGTGCCCACGTGACCCGGGCAGCGTCCATGTCGCTTATGTCAAAGGCGTGCAGAGGACTTCCGGCAGTCACCACTAGGCGGCGCAACTCGTTGAGTCTCGCTTCCGGTATGTCGTAAAACACTTGATGACGACTCCAATCGTTTCTGGTACACACAGAATATTCCAGATTTATGTTTTCATGTCACTGCCTTGCGCAATTAACGCATTCGAGACGTGCCGCGTATCCGAACGCAGCACGACTCGAATGTGTTAACCAATGAGTATTCAATCAAGAATCCCGATCCGCATCAGGTAATTTCCCCATAACAGCTTTTCAGTCCCGGGATCAGCACACAGGGGCCTGACGAGTGATGCCGCTTTGACAACTGAAATCCGCTGCGCCATCGCGTGCGCGCGGCCACCGCGTAAATAGCTCAAATCGGAACGCAAAGCGGCGAAGCACTGTGATTCCACTAGAGCAGTTTTCAACCCTCAAAGCAACCATCCGCCTAAAACCTCAAACTGAACAAACTCGGTAGATATTTTGTCATAAACCTGTACCAACCTTGTCCTCCGATCAAATCTGATAGTTTAGTATCAAGGCTTTTTGCACAGTCAAGCATCATTTTAGCAGACATCGAGTTGTTGGGTTTTAGAGTGTCCGGAAAAACGTTTCATGCTCATTTTTCATTGGTTTATATAAATTAACATATCCAATGAAAATTAAAACAAGAGTGCATCTTGCTATCCACATGACCTGTGACCTGCACGCACCAATCGCTCGTATGTACATATTTCCCCCAGCCTGAAAAAGCTCTACTGTAATGGAGTCTGGTTTAAACACTGCTCCGGCAGTTGTCAATATCTTTTCCTGTAATTCGCTTAGAGTTTACTGAATGAAGAGTAAACACGGCAGAAAACAATGGATGCACTGCAGTGCATAGAGGCCTCTTTCGCGGCATTTACTAAAGGGTTTAACGTTCAACTCTAGATGTTGCGGAAAGAGGTCCGGGGTACTTCCGGCCACAGCTAGAATTTCGCGGGTGTGCTTCGTTTCCTCCCTTGTATTCTGACTTTAACTATTTACGCGGTGGCCGCGTGCACGCCGCGGTGGCGCAGCGGATTTTTATTTAGTCAAAGCACCCAACATCAGGCCCCTATGGATCAGCAGTGTTCCTAATACGTAATTTTTATTTATTTATTTATTTATTTATTTTAAACCTGAAACTTACGTGAGCCATAAATTTTCTAATGACCAAACATGACTGACCCTGAGTCATCCGGGCTAACAGTATACAGCGTCAGTAAACACTTTGCATATCCATCCATTCAGTTCGCCCAAGTTCTGTCAGCAATTGAAATTCATAGCCCGTATCCTGTCTGAACTGACTGGCGTAACACTCACCTGATAGTCAGCAGGTCGGAGGCCGTGGTGTTGGTCCAGTCGGGGTCATCAGAGGGTGACGTCAGCAGCAGACCAAGGCGCTCAGAGTTGCCCAGCAACCAGCGGAAATGAGGCCATGCTGACGTCACCTGCACTGCCGGCGCGCCGATCAAGACTGGCTGTGGCATGAAAAAAGAAAATCAAGAGTGTTGTTCTGTGATTTTGGACCTTACGTCTGGATGCCGTAAGGTCCATAATCACAGAACAGCATACTTTTGAAAAATGATTTCATGAAGATGAAATTCTTGAGCTTTCATTGTGTAGTTTTGCGGCAAATAGCCGTATTGAAAAATGTGTGAGTGTTCACCAAAGGCCCACTGATGGCTATACCTGATTATGCACAAGCCTGCAAGCCTTCAGCATACTCTCCATACTGCCTCGCCCGAATCGGTACAGGCTCGGCCCGTGATCCTGACCGGAACAACATGGCGGCGACCATCCCAGCACCAGGTGCACGCCAGGATACGTTCTGTTCGGCACCAGCTTCACCAACCTGCAGCCAGAAACAAACCGACCACCCAGAAATCCAGGAATTAAATTGTGACCACCTAAATGAAGGTCTTTAACGACAGGTGACACTTTTAAGTTTATGCCCTTCTCTGAGAACTCATTTTGAATGCACCGAGTTATTACAAAAAGGGGTCGCGCAAAACAGGTCCTCCTCCTTGAGGTGGCCTTAGTTGCCTGCTCGGCGCTAAACCCTAATAACTAACTCACTCACTCACTCGCTCGCTCACTCACTCACTCACTCGCTCGCTCAGTCACTCACTCACTCGCTCGCTCAGTCACTTTATACTCGCTCACTCGCTCGCTCAGTCACTTTATACTCGATCACTCGCTTGCTCAGTCACTTACTCGCTCACTCACTCACTCGCTCAGTCACTTACTCGCTCACTCACTCACTCGCTCGCCGTCACTCACTCACTCACTCAAAGCAGATGTAGGCCTATATTGTAAATGCCAGTGGGACCTTTAGAATCCAGCAAGTTGTCAAGAGATACAGTAACCTCAGTCTGGCTGTCGGTAGCGATTTTTGTCGCGATGATTCCTGCAGGATGTCAGGGTGTTGTTATTCCTGCAGGATGTCAGAGTGTTGTTATTCCTGCAGGATGTCAGTGTGTTGTTATTCCTGCAGGATGTCAGTGTGTTATTCCTGCAGGATGTCAGTGTGTTGTTATTCCTGCAGGATGTCAGTGTGTTGTTATTCCTGCAGGATGTCAGTGTGTTATTCCTGCAGGATGTCCGGGTGTTGTTATTCCTGCAGGATGTCAGGGTGTTATTCCTGCAGGATGTCAGGGTGTTGTTATTCCTGCAGGATGTCAGGGTGTTGCTATTCCCGCAGGATGTCAGGGTGTTATTCCTGCAGGATGTCAGAGTGTTGTTATTCCTACAGGAATCATCGCGACAACAACCGCTACCGACAGCCAAAGGGTTAACTGACTCACCAGCGAGATATGGGTCAACAGACATACCAGCTCGTGCTAACCGTATCTCCCGTGCTGCCGGGTCCCGGGACCACGTCCACAGAGATGTATACCGGAAGTCGATCCAGCTCTGTGGCCCGCGTCGCCAGAAAGTCCAGTGCTGGCCCAATGCCTTCACTCCCCTGTCAAAATGTATACATGGTCTGTGATTGTGGGCAGTACGACATAGGGTGGTCATTCCAAAATCGTGAAACGGAAAAGTGCTGGTGCCGAGAGATTTCAACGTTACCGCTGTACTTTGTGTCGTAAGGTTCACATACTGACCAGTAGACGTGTTTTCTGGTGTGTGTGTGTCAATGTGTGTGTGTGTGTGTGTGTGTGTGTGTGTGTGTGTGTGTGTGTGTGTGAGAGAGAGAGAGAGAGAGAGAGAGAGAGAGAGAGAGAGAGAGAGAGAGAGAGAGAGAGAGAGATCAATCCCTTCACTGACTGCCACTGGTCAATCACAGATTTTATCTCAGTTAAATAATAATAATAATACATGATATTTGTATGGCGCATTTCTCATATTTATAATATAACGCAATGCGCAGGCGAAAACGACACACACACACACACACACACACACACACACACACACACACACACACACACACACACACACACACACACACAGAGTCTGCAGGCGGGGTGCACAGAAATAGTTAACCCTTCTAGCCCCGGCACCTTGCAGCAGGAGATGGATGGACCATGATAATTCAAGGCCGTCTTGCCAGATAAGCTGGCACTGTCCTTAAATTATCATGGTCCATCCATCTCCTGCTATTGGTACACAGTCGTTGAGTAACACTTCCAAAACTGTGGGAAAAGCAGCCGTGGGGCTAAAAGGGTTACGCTCTTCGCGGCTAGTCCAAGGAACGTGGATACTGACAAAGTACGATACAAGTGGATACAAAGTGGATACTGACAAAGTACGATACAAGTGGATACTGACAAAGTACGATACAAGTGGATACAAAGTGGATACTGACAAAATACGATACAAGTGGATACTGACAAAGTACGATACAAGTGGATACTGACAAAGTACGATGCAAGTGGATACAAAGTGGATACTGACAAAGTACGATACAAGTGGATACAAAGTGGATACTGACAAAGTACGATACAAGTGGATACAAAGTGGATACTGACAAAGTACGATACAAGTGGATACAAAGTGGATACTGACAAAGTACGATACAAGTGGATACTGACAAAGTACGATGCAAGTGGATACAAAGTGGATACTGACAAAGTACGATACAAGTGGATACAAAGTGGATACTGACAAAGTACGATACAAGTGGATACAAAGTGGATACTGACAAAGTACGATACAAGTGGATACAAAGTGGATACTGACAAAGTACGATACAAGTGGATACAAAGTGGATACTGACAAAGTACGATACAAGTGGATACAAAGTGGATACTGACAAAGTACGACACAAGTGGATACAAAGTGGATACTGACAAAGTACAAGTGGATACAAAGTGGATACTGACAAAGTACGATACAAGTAGATACAAAGTGGATACTGACAAAGTACGATACAAGTGGATACAAAGTGGATACTGACAAAGTACGATACAAGTGGATACAAAGTGGATACTGACAAAGTACGATATAACTGGATACAAAGTGGATACTGACAAAGTACGATACAAGTGGATACAAAGTGGATACTGACAAAGTACGATACAAGTGGATACAAAGTGGATACTAAGTACCAATACAACAGACCGGTCGGACGACATTTCAACCAGGCCGACCACTCCGTCTCGGACATTCGGGTTAAAGGCCTCTGGCTTATGCAAGCCAGTAATGTCTGGGCCAGGAAAGACCGTGAAAATTTGATTAATAAACTGGGCACTGTGGCGCCACTCGGGATGAATATGAAAGATTAACATTTTTTTACCTTGCTTGTGTCTGCTACTTTACCTCTCTGTTTTACTCCTCACTAACCAGTTAGGTGAAGTTGGCGCTGGTTGATATGTACATTTCGCTTGGGGACTTTCTCAGCGCTGGCCGAACGTTTAGTTGGATCCCTTGCCCTTTCCTGTCGGGCGCCGGGTCTCCGGCTCACGGAGTGATACGCGGTTTTGGGGCGAGGC